>UCOK01017646.1:0-11565 GCA_900474325.1 Synergus umbraculus
CCCTAAGGATGTCTCTAGGACGTCCATGTCAGTCAAATTAATGTTGTAAACACGTATCATGACCAAAAGATGTCTTTAGGACATTAATAGTCTTTTGGACATCATTTGGAGATTGGGGCTAACATGGATGTCCTAAGGATGTTTCTCTAGGATGTCCATGTTAGTCCAATTGATGTCCTAAAGACTTGTCACGTCCAAAACATGTATTTAGGACATTAGTCGTATTTAGGACATCATTTGAACTAACATGGATGCCCTAAGGATGTCTCTAGGACGTCCATGTCAGTAAAATTGATGTCCTAAAGACTTGTCACGTCCAAAAGATGTATTTAGGAAATTAGTCGTCTTTTGGACATCATTTGAACTAACATGGATGCCCTAAGGATGTCTCTAGGACGTCCATGTCAGTCAAATTAATGTTGTAAACACGTATCATGACCAAAAGATGTCTTTAGGACATTAATAGTCTTTTGGACATCATTTGGAGATTGGGGCTAACATGGATGTCCTAAGGATGTTTCTCTAGGATGTCCATGTTAGTCCAATTGATGTAAAGATGTCTCACGTCCAAAAGATGTCTTTAAGACATTAGTCGTCTTTTGGGCATCATTTGAACTAACATGGATGCCCTAAGGATATCTCTAGGACGCTCATGTTAGTCAAATTAATGTTGTAAACACGTATCATGACCAAAAGATGTCTTTAGGACATTAATAGTCTTTTGGACATCATTTGGAGATTGGGGCTAACATGGATGTCCTAAGGATGTTTCTCTAGGATGTCCATGTTAGTCCAATTGATGTCTAAAGACGTCTCACGTCCAAAAGATGTCTTTAGGACATTAGTCGTCTTTTGGACATCATTTGAACTAACATGGATGCCCTAAGGATGTCTCTAGGACGTCCATGTCAGTCAAATTAATGTTGTAAACACGTATCATGACCAAAAGATGTCTTTAGGACATTAATAGTCTTTTGGACATCATTTGGAGATTAGGGCTAACATGGATGTCCTAAGGATGTCTCTCTGGGATGTCCATGTCAGTCAAATTGATGTCATAAAGACGTCTCACGTCCAAAATATGTCTTTAGGGCATTAGTCGTCTTTTGAACATCATTTGAACTGACATGGATGTCCTAAGGATATCGTTAGGACGTCCTGAAGATCTCAGTGTCTTTTTGCCCACTGGGATGGCTAATGACCTATGACTCATGACCAATGACTTATGATTTATGATCTACGACTTTTAAAGTGTGACTTTTGACCTATCATCAATGACTTACGACCTCTGACCTGTTTTAAAACTTTCAAAAAAGTACACAGAACGAATTAGAATTGGAAATTGCTCTTGGCTCAAGTCTGGCTAACTGCAAATAACTGTGCGATGATTAAATTGAAAAATTGCTTGGAATAACTCTAAAAATATCTTTCAGTGTAATTATGCATCAAGAAAGTTAGACGAAAAATGAAAAATGAATAAGAGATGAGGCCGACATTTGCCTGGGGCCTTTTGTTATAGTTTGCAATATGCATGTATATGAGGTTCAGAGTTGGAGAATACGTCAGATTTTGGGGCTTTGTGAGCTTGACAATATAGACAAACGACTAATGCATATTCATAATGATTGCACGATGTATACTGCGAGGAGCAAGTGGCAATCAATTATTTCAGTCAACCGCGTACCCGTTCGCTTGCTGATAAGTCATAAATACAGAGCTTCAAGCGACCATTTAATTTATTGCCAGTGAACGTTACCAAGCGGACATCCGGTTCCAAATAATTGGCCGTCAGTGTCGCTCGATCGTGACGTCTCGCGAACGGAAGTTTAGTCAGGTCGTCGGATGTTGTCGAACATCAATTTTGAACATCAGTTACAAATTGTTTCAAGGTCAATTTTCGTAATTGAATAGAGAAATTCATTAAAGATCAATAGTCGAGATTTTATAAATAAAAATTTGCTAATTTGGCAATTAAATTTAATAAAATACAGATTTTGAATTTCTAACGATTTGAAGGATTATAGACAATTCGTAGGAATTCTGTATAATTCGGACATTTAATGTTTATTAACAATAAAAATTTTTTGTAATTGATTTTAAAATAGTTTAAAATAAATTATAAACTATCTTAATTCGTTTCTCGTAGGTATTTAATGATTAATTGATAACATTACTCAAAAATGAATTTATGAATAAATTAATATTTAACATAAATGTGATGAAGGACAATGAGAATAAGAATCAATATTCATTATTCAATCAAATTCAATATTCAAAAAGATTAATCAATAAGGTGAATTTTCTTTATAAGGCTGTTCATTGAATATTAAGTTTTCAATTATTTTTAAGTTTTGAATGGCTTAAAAATAATTATGAATGGATGCAATACCATAATTTCGATATTTACTATAAGAAATGAATGATCCGAAAATGGCGTAGTTGAGGTGTAAAGAATACGTAAAAAATAAAGTAATATCAGTCATCATGGAACCTATTATTCATTAAAAAAGGTAAAAAGGTAATTTTTGAAAGAGTAAAAAAACAAGAAGTCATTATTTTCATTATTTTAATGATTATAAAATACTATAAAATATATTTTGTATATGCTTAATTTAGGATGATTGAAAATATACAAAATTTAAGACAAGATTTAATGTAAAAATTCAAATGTTTGAAAATTGCAAAAATTTTTTACCTCAACAAGAGATTAGGAGTTGTAAGAAAGTATTACCAACTTTCAAAATCGCTTTCTTACAAAATCACTATCGAGATATCGATAGATCTAAAAAATAAAAGAATGGAAGAAAAGAACAAATTTTTAGTACAAAAATGAGAAAATTTAGTTTAGAAATAAGGGATGGTTGTAAAGTCTATAAAGCGGATCAAAGTAACTTTTCTACAATCTAGTACACAAATTTTATCAAAATTGAATATATGGCTGAAACGTCTCTGCAGTGGTACTATTCTTAGAATAATTTTTTTTCTTCGCAGATTCTTTATTTTTAGAGAGTATAATCCTGGACATTCTTGGGCCCCTAGGGATAGGTAATACGTATATGTTCTAGGGAACCGTCACATAAATGGAAGAAGGAATGAAGAAAAGTGAAATGGAATCTAGGTGGTAGGCGCTGGAGAGGAATAAAGAAAGAAGAATAAAAGGGTCGTTGTTTAAAATAATGGGTATCGACGTTCACAAACCCGTCTTCTCAGTGACCCAGGATCGGACTGCAGAGACACGAGTGTAAACTCCGGGATACTTTGCTCGTGCACAGCCGTGTCCCCATGACACAATTCCGATCAGTTTCCCATCTTGAACTAGTGGACCACCGCTGTCTCCCTGAAAAGAAACTGAAACTTTAAATCCTGAAAGAAATCAAACTTGCATATTTGTATTAGATAAATATTGAAATATTGCATTCAGTAATGAAGAATAAATTATCAGAAGATTATGAAACACATTTATTTATATCATATTTTTTTATCTACCGGTCCATCTTGTGGTAATTTATATCTAGAACATGTGTTTTAAATTTCATAAGACTAGTGCAGCTGACGGCCGCTACGTGCCTTTCTATGGTCTTTTCTATATTCAATGCCAATGCTAATTCATTATTCAACATGGCCGCCTCCAGTTTTAATCATGGCTGCCTTCAATTCGATATATTTCGAGTTTAATTCGAGATTTTCATGCGGTGTCTTTTTTTATAATAGGAATCGGTCCAGTAGTTTTTGAGCAGTGATGTGCACTGTCCAACGCGTGAGTAAATGAGTAAAATCGTTCAACTCGACCATCCCCTCTCTTACCACCTTTTATGACTCGGCTGCCGAGCGGACTAAGCCGAGCGATCCCGAAGGACGCTTGTGTCTCGCGCTATTCGCCAGTAGCGAAACGAGAAGCGGAGAATTCTGTATTAGGCGCTGAGAAGAAGTGGTTTTTGTATACAAAAGTTTAACAAAATAAATAAAAAAAAAAAAGAATGTATATGCTTTAAGACTTTATTAATCACCTCTAATAAATTTTATATCAATATCTTTTATAGTATACTCATAAAAAATTCGCAAAAATACCCTTTTTTTCGAGCGTGCAAAGTGATATACGCCCTTAAGAGAAGATTTTAAATCTTAGATACAGTACAACTCCGCTAAGGGGTACCACGATAAGGGGATGCCGTTGGCCGAGAGGCCTTTTCGAGGTTGCGTACTCAAACACGCATTTCGCACACACGCGCAATTTCCGAGCTCGACGCCCAGTAGTGGGGGCCCCCTACTTCTCGGAATTCTTATCTCTAACCGCCCCTCGGTATCCTCTTAGCGAGGTTGTACTGTAATAGGTTTGGAAATTCATTAATCACCTGGCAGGCATCTCTTCCTCCAGTATGGACGTATCCAGCACATATCATTCTGTAAGTTATGAGTTCACTGCCATAAAGTTCAGAGCACTTGGAACTTGAAACGAGTGGCACTTGGACCTCCCTCAGATGATTGCTTAATGACCCGGAGTTGCTTAGTGTACCCCATCCGGTGACAGTAGCCTTGGATCCACTGGAGTATATATCTTGGGCTGGAGGTAATGAAATTGGTCCGATTCCACTTTGATAATTTAGTGGTTCTTCCAACTGAAACCAGAAATTACCAACAGTGAAGAAATCGAATAAAAAACAATAATAAAGTCTGTTGCATAAAGTCTTTTCTTCTGTTGCGATTATATTTTTATCCTCGTTTAATGTCCGTTGAGGAAATAAATGGAAATAGAAAGGCTGGAATGATCCTAAATATTGCAGATTGTCCAATAGAAGACAAACTTGACTGTCTTAAGTGTGAACCACATCTTTACGGAGAATTTAATTTCTTACAGCTATAATATTTATTTATTATTTTATTGTTTGATTATTATTAATGAAGTTTATACCCTTAGGACAGCAATATCGTAGTCGCTTGAATCGTAGTATTCATGCGCAATGATTTCACTGACATCGACTACAACACCATCTCCGTTGATAGTTGATGAGCCAGCTTTTATCGAAAAATCACTTGGGGAAGCACTAAAAATTGTTATTTATTTGAAGGAATTAATTTAATAATCTCTAATTTATTTGATATAAAAATATTTATTCAATTTAGCTAAAAGGACTTTACCCATTGACGCAGTGAGCTGCTGTCATGATCCATTCCTCGCTTATGATCGACCCACCACAAACGTGCCTTCCTTTGTATCTCAGAGACACCTGTGGATATAATACAGGCATTTCAGGAGATATTTAAGTTTTCGTAGAATTTCAGACTTTTTAATTACATTGATATTTTTTTTCATTTGTACCTGATGTGGATGACTTTCTATGTCAGTTATATAACCGCCCACTATTCGATCATCGTCTCTTAAAGATTCACTATTTTCATCATCAACCTCATCTATATCAACAGTTTCATCATCACCTAATAAAAAACAAAAAAGATTAAGAAAATCAATAAATAAAATAAATCTACGAAACTCTCTAATTACAATTAATTAACTAATTAATTAGTTACTAAAATTAAATTTTTAAAAATATGATTTTTCAATTATTGGAAACTTATATTAATCCAATATAAAACTTGCAACTGCTCCTAAAATTTTGGCTATATATAAAAGTTCTCTACGATCTGAATTTTTAAACTCCAGCGATATTTTCAAGATCTCCTAAAATTAATTCTCATATTAAATGAAATCTGGAGCTAATGAAAACTTAATTGCAGTATTAAAAAATGATCTCGGCAATTTTTTAAATTAATATCCATATCCTACAAAAAGTTTCGATGAGCTATTTGAGAAAACTTTTTCACAGTTGGTGCAAACTTTTAAAACAAACTCCACTTGAAGCACTCGCGGAACAAAATACGAACAAATTACCAACCGATGAGCGAGTCGTACTGTGCAAGGGCGCACTCCATTAGGAGTACCGATAGAAGAACCCGGGTGTACATAACGAGATTTCTCGAACGACTGTCGACCCGCAAAGAAAGGCAGTTCTCTTTTAAATATCCAGGTTAATTGAGTTCCTTCTATTGTCGACTACAGGGTATAGAAAAAAATTTCCGATCATTGAGATAAAGCCTGGATCGCCTTCGTTCCATAACTTGAAACGAACTTCGAAAATAGCCATAGACTACGAAAAGAATCCACAATTTTAATCAATAATTCATTTTTTGGAAGAAAGACCCTCCCCCCTCCACTCCCCCTCCCATCCTCCTCCTTTCTCCCCTCGCCGCCCCTCCCCCTCCCAATTTCGTCCCTCCACCCTACCCACCACGATTCTGATTCGTGGTTCGCATAGATTCTTTTTCCTGAAGATCTAGGTATTGATTCTTTACTTTTTTTAAAAATTTACATATTTACTTTCATCATTGCGTTCCATTGAAGCAAGCAAAAAATATACAGTAGAGGAATTTAGAATTTTCCGCATGCTTTATGGACATGGAATGTGGCCATTTTCATGCATTTTTTGCAAAAAATATCGTGTGTGATATGTGTGGAATGTTCAACTTCTCGCACTTGTAACACAATGTACTATTTTCACTAGATATTTTTTCTTTCAGAGTGGAAATCAAATTTATTATTAAATTATTTGTAGTATTTTGTATGAATCTACTGTATTTTGAAAAATAATGAATTAGTTTTAAAATTAATAATCGGATTTATATTATTGAATTTATTGTCAAAAATTTCTCTAATAACTTTATTTCCTAGTATTCATCAGAAAGAAATATGCAATGTGATTTAAAAATTTTAAGTAGATAAGGAACTAATTTAGACATCATTAAAGCATCATTAGCGTACTTCAATTTTTTCCCAATTTCGTTTTCTTCCATGGAGATTGTAATTCATATTCCCGTGACAGCTTGTTGTTCGTAAAACTCTATTATATCTACTTGTAAATTTCACTACACACATAATTATCGAATTCCAATTAACTGGTAGTAAATTCTGTACGAGAGAAAATATAGGAAATTCATGAACAATATTTTAAAATATTCGTAGTGAAATAAAAGAAGAAACAGAAGTAAGAAACTTCCTTGGCGAAAGTTTCGAATTGAAGTTTATTCCGAATAAATCTGAAATTTTCCGAATTATTCCGGAAATTGTTTCCCAATCCAATCTATTTGAATCAATCTCAGATTGATTCGAATTTAAAACTTCCTTCGGCTTAGATAGGAATTAAACTTTCTGGTTCGGATACAAATTTCGGATTAGTTCGGAATTAATTTCAGTACGAAACTTTCGCCAGGGTTGTTCCTAACTCCTATAACTTAGAAATATCAATTTTAAAAGGTAGTCTATCATTGTTCCTACAATAAGAAAGAAAAGATTATTTAAAAAGCCGTATTTTTTGAGACATTTTGGGACATGTGCTGTTGGCACATTGCCGGAGTTCAAGCGGCATCGGAATTATGCAATAGCTTGCGCGCCAATCAAAGCAAACTCACCCCCAAAAGCAAAGGTCGACTCGGCGAATGTTTATCGCGCCGATTGGCCACCGTAGTTTCCACAGCAAATATGCCTGTTTGCGTGAATCAAGCAATGATTGCCAGAGTTAGCTACAACAACGCGCGGATTCAATTACTCTGGCATTCGATTTCATCAACTCGTAAACTCACCACACTCTTTTCCAATTCATTGTGGCCGCAGACCCGGTTTCGACTTCTCGTGGACTCACTCTTTTTGAATGACGAGAAAGGCCCAATTGACAATTAAAAATTTCTGAAGGTCATTTTGAATTATTATTATAAAAAAATAAAGTATTGTTTTTGATGACGATTTTATCGTTCTTCGTACTTTTTTCTTAAGAATTGTTAACTTTTGCAAAATTTGATTTGGAAATAGAGCGCTTTTCATCATTTCTGGTAGCGGTTTACCCCAACCAAACGGTAGCATTGACTTGACGTAGACTTGACATATCAGTAACGTGGACACGATGCGCGCGCATGTATTGCCAACTGTTTACTTTTTATGTGTCGTTCGTGTTCCGCCGTTCCGAACGACAGAATAAAAAGTAAACAGTTGGCAACACATGCGCGCGCATCGTGTCCACGCTACAGCTATATCAAGTCTATAACGTCAAGTCAATGCTACGTCATTCTATTAATTGTGGTCTTCCTTGGCTAGTCCACAATTATTGTAGACTAGTAACGCGACGTTACTACTTACGTTCGTTTTTACGTCACAAGAAGATGCGTTGAACACTGCTACCAACTGTTTTGACAGAGTTTTGACGTGCTATCTGGAATACGTCAAATCTGCAACAGTTGGCAGTGTTCAACGCGTCTACTTTTGACGTAAAAATGAACGTAAAAAATAACGTTGCGCCGAACGTTCACGAGCTTCCTTTCTATTGTGGACTAGCCATGATGGCTAGAGACTAAGCTTGTGAACGTTCGACGCGACGTTATTACTTACGTTCGTTTTGACGTCACAAGTACACTGAAACCCCGTTTAAGTTGACGCCTTCGAAATGTAAACATTTCAGTTAGGTTGACGCGTTGGTGTCTCCCACTATGTTTCTCACCAAACTCACCACGAGAGGGGCCGCTTCGTTGGTCTGTTGCAATTGGCTGATACACACTTGGTGGGGAGATACGCGTCAATTTAAACGGGCGTCAACTTAAACGAGGTTTCAGTCTAGATGCGCTGAACACTGCTACCAATTGTTTTGACAGAGTTTTAACGTACTACACTCGAATCTCCCAATAACGACCTGCATGGACCTAAAATCTCACTTGATACCACTTCGCATGCGTTACGCTCCGGGATCTGATTGATTTCTATTAGCGCGCAATTTGAAATGCTAAAAAATATATTATACGCAATACGCATGCGCAATTGATGTGACGCATGCGCAATTGGTGTGTCATTTGAGAAAAGGAATTTCGTTGTTATTGGGAAAGCGTCTGGTCAGGATTTCGTCGTTATTGGGAGATTCGAGTGTATATGGAATACGTCAAGTCTGCGACAGTTGGCAGTGTTCAACGCGTCTACTTGTGACGTAAAAATGAACGTAAGAAATAACGTTGCGTCGAATGTTCACGAGCTTAGTCTTTATTGTGGACTAGCCATGAGGATCTTCACTCCCAAAGTCCCAACATGTCCCAACGAGTGTTCCTTACTCAACTGTGCATGCGTCACGCTTGGCATCTGATTGGTTACTATTCGCGCGCAGTTTAAAATGCAAAAAAATATAACTTTTATTGTTTATTATAAATATTGGCATTTCAAATTATAAAAATGTCCATTAGATTGAAGTTAATGTATCTTGATAAAAATAAAATATTCAAGTGAGTGACTAAGGATATTTTTTATTTACATGCAGAATATGCATTTAATTAATTTTTCTTTTTCTTTATATATAATATTTTGACTGTATTTAAAAATTGTTTAGACATAAAATGAAAATGTTTCTCAACTTTTAAATTGCAGTAAGCTTAGTAAGATGGAAGTATATAACGATTTCCATAGAATTTTTATAATCGTACTTAACGACCGCGGCTTATGAAATGTACTTAAGATTCTTTTTGTATTCCGTTTAATAAACTCTAAGACTGCCTTGACTTTGTTCTTAAAAAGTGAATTTTATGATAAGACTTTCGTAACCAGAATAAACGACTAAGAAACGTTAAGGTGGACTATATATTTTGTTTTTACCATCTAGTGCATGAAATTATTTCTACCGTATTTTACGAAATTATATATATTATTTTATTCTCTGTATTTGTATAAGAATAATTTACTAATATCTATTTTCTCGATTTCTGCAAAATTATACATAAGTGTTTTAAAGATAGTTAAAAAAAATATGTAAACTATATATTTTTATGTAATTAAATACTTGAGTTTTATTTCCAGATTATGGTGAATTCACAAGAATTACAAAAGAATTCTCAAATATTTTTAAAAAATCAAAGAATACACTAGAATTATTAAAAAAAAAGAATTCAGTATGAGTTCAAAAGAACTCAAAAGAATTGAAAAAAGTAATTGAAAAGATTTGATGTAATTCTAAATTATAAAAAAATTGCAAAGAAGTTCGAACAAATTAAAAAAAATTCAAATATATTGAAAATACGCACGGAATTGAAATTCAAATCTGCATCAAATTAATATTGAAAATAATTTCTTTTGAGCGAAATAGCACATTATAAGTATTAATAATGGATTGAAAAAAACTCTCTCCGACTGATAAAACTCCCATTAATTATTAAACGTTGCCAGTCTATACTATACCTGAATAAAAAGAAAAATATTAACCGTAATTGGAAGCAAAACCCTTATGAGTTTCGCTTTGAGGTAAATTGCATGATTCGTTTTATATCATGCATATTGCACATTTAAAAGGCTGCGTGTCTATTCATGTTTAGTGATGGAGAATCTGTAAAATGTTCGGCCATATCTCGGTTACGATCAAGCGACTGGATGAAAAGTCCGTGTATAGTACAAAATGCATGAACGTGTAATAAAATCGGTGAAGCCAATCAAGAATTTAACATTTCAACTTTTTTCCACCCAATCAGTCGTCCCTCCATTCAAATTGGAAATTCCCTATAACAATGTTTGTGTTCTACTTTCGGCTAACAGTGGCTGTTAATTTGATTGTATCAAAATTCATCAAAACGTGAACTGGAATTATATTTGACAATTTTACAACTGGATTAAATTAGAACTTTAATACATTATAAAGCTTTTTTGGATCCAGCTTAAATAATTTATTTATACAAAGTTTATATATGAATTTGAATTGGAACTTTGAATTTTATTGGAAATTTTTTTAACTTACATTATTCTTATTATTATTATTTATAAAATTGACAGACAACGTTCTCAATTTGCTTTAATCCGGCACTGATGACGTCTGTTTATTATTTAAGTCGGTTATAATGACAGAATATACTGATCAAACAAATAATTATGTTCCCCGGGATTATTTGTAGATTAATTAAATTCTCATCATAATATTTCGGAAGATAGTAGAGAAAATATTGGGGTTTCTCTCATATGTTTTATTTCCATTAAAAAAAAAAGAGTAAAAGTCTCTTCAAAATCTCTTTTTTTGAATTTTGAAACGAGTCAGACCTACTCTAATATGTTTCATTATCTATATTGTTTAATTTTAATTAATTAAAAAATTTTTAATGTAAGTGGGAACAGGGCTCTAGAACCCTCGTTTCATTATTAGTCAGGGAACTAAAGCCCTATTCCCTTTCCCACTTACATTAAAAAATTAAAAATTAATTAAAATTGCAGTATTTAAAGAAAATACAAACCTTAATAACAAGATAAAAAAATATATAAATTGTACGGTCGGTAAATAGGGAATTCATAGTTTACTATTTGCTCTGAAGATTAAGTGTATTAACTTATACGAAGAAAATTTTTGCATAAAAAAGCTAGTAATCTAGTAACTGGAACTGAGTAGGTCAGAATGCGAAAAAAGATCGAAAGAAGCCATTTGTGAAGTTTTGATCCGGCCATAAATTCGGATATGACTTGTTTGCTACAGATTAACATAATTTCGTTGCTGCTCTCTCCCCCCCCCCCCC
>UCOK01017646.1:11585-36070 GCA_900474325.1 Synergus umbraculus
CCCCCCCCCCCCTCTCACACTCTCTCTCTCTCTCTGTCTCTCTCTCTCCCACTTTTGTAGGATTGGCACGTTTCATCGACACCCCAGGTCGATGGACTTGCTGGTTAAGCTTCATCTATCCGATAACAAAATGCGATAACATTCACTTTACACCTACTCGAATCTCGATTAGTGATACTTACCATATGAGCAAATTTAGATGTGATACTTGGAAAAATTTTCGATTTTATTGATTTTCAAATAACTTAATTATACGGCCGCAAAAGAGTGTTCTGAAGATTATTAAAATGTGTGTTATGTAAATGTATGCATAAAAAGTCTTCTGAAAATTATTATCGTTGTATAACTAAGAAAAAAAATTTTTAATCTAAAAATATAAATACGTTAATTTCAAAAATGTTCTAAAAATTCCATCAACCTGATGGCTCGGCGGTAACACTGCAAGCTGAGATGTAAGACGTCTTGGGTTCGATTCCCAGCGTCGGCAGAATCACCGAGCATCACCTCTCAACTTTTTTTGATGAAATATTCTATTTTTTCGAATTTTATGGAACTTACATTCGAATTAAAAAAATTTTTTTAATAGATATTTTCTATATTTTAGATTATTTTGCAACTTTGTTTTCACAACTTGTAAAAAATTGTAAGAAAATTATATTTTTAATAATTTTTTATATCTAAAATTTAAAATTGTATTTATCTATATTACATTACGTATTACATTATACATTATAAAATATATAATTTTATACGATGAAACGAAATTGGATTGTAAATGCATTATATTTTCTCATGTATTTTTTTTGTCACATCGTCTGCCATGACTTCTGTAATATTAAAAACTTCTGCATTTTTTTCCGCGTCACTACGACTGATTCGTCTAGACTTTTCATTTTTCCTGACATTTCTTAGAATTTTTCCGCATGCTCGAAATTACCTATGAAAATGTAAATATTTAAATCAGTAATGGAAGAAAAGGTTTCTTCCTTTCTAGAAAAAAATGTGGTTCTGGCACGGCACATTGCGAAAAGGCTATGCTAATAATTATATTATAATATTCGTACAGGTCACCAGATTTATATGCTAATGGAGTTTGTATTATTAACGGAGTACATCACTATGCACAAATTGAAGTACAGAGATACCATTCAGTCGCTTGCCGAATAATATATTTTCAAGCCATTATCGATGCACTTTATGACATGCAGTGTATTTCAATGCATAATTTACGTATTATACACGAGCGAAATTTTTATGCAGGAACTTCCATACTGTTTTTCGCATAATAAAGAATGTGTATTTATAACTCAGAACGAAATTGCTTATTATTATTTAACAAAGATCCATTATTAATGTATAATATATTTTGTTCTTTTACGAGTAAAACGGTATAAAACCATATTAATATCAATGGAAAAGATAAAAAAAAACATTCAAAAACATTAAGGATTAAAAAATGTATTTTTAAAAATATTATATGCCAAAAACATGACTTATACTGATAAAAAAACAGTCAAATTTTTTATGTATGATAGCAAAAACGTGACTTACCTAGGACCTATCTGGACCCTGGGTCATTGTTTAGTATATATAAAGCAATAAATTTTTCCAAAAAATTATCAGTCGTCGAGAATCAAGCATAAGTTATCAGTTTTCAGAAAAATGAAACTTCTTATTGGCAATCTACTCCTCTACTTCCTGGGTTTCTTAAGTTTTGTTCGTAAGTATAATTGCATAATAAATATATATTACATACACTCAAAATGTTGTCAATATACATTCATTGATGAGAATTTTTAAAATGGTAGCATTTATTTCGAACAGTAAGTTATCGTCTTCGTAACGGATTAATTAGTGAAAATTCACTGAGAATTAGTGAAAAGTTACTGAAATCTTCAGTAATCGTCACTAAACTACTGAAAATTTCAGTGACTTTTCACTGATTTCCATTGAAAATCAGTGAAATTTCACTGATTCAAATTTAGAGAGAAATTTTAAGATTTTTAAGAAATGTAAAGATTTTTTAAAATGATTTAAAGAGATTTTAATGTTCCTCGTGGAATTGAAAAAAATTCCAAACGATCTTTTTGATTTGTAAAAGATTCGATGGAATTTTAAAGGATTTCATGGAATTTAAAAATTTTTAAACATTTTGGATTCTTTCTAATAAATCTGAATTTGAATAATCAATTTCACTGCTTTTTATTCAAGATTTTTCCCATTTATCAGTTTTCTGACAATAACAAAGTAAATATTTGGGAATGCAGAAAAAATCGATTGTTTTCCAAACACTTGTCGCGTGTTTTTCTTCTCGTCGTTTACGAAGTCTTGGACCAAAGATATTAATTGGACCAACACAATCCATCATAAAATTGAAGCATAAACATAATTAAAAAAATAATCCATGCCATGGCCTGAGACTCTGCAGAAACATAGGTGAGTTAGACCCAAGGTTGTGACGGGGGGTGGTGCGGTAAAAAATTATAATATAAATTAAAACATAATAATAAATAATCTTCGTTTCTTATTATTAATGTTTATTAATATTAATATAATTTTTAAAGTTTACATATTATATTAATAAAGATAACAATAAAAATATAGAAATTAATAAATCATAAAAAAACTTTGTACAACATTTTTCACAATATTTAAAAAATAAAAGTTAAAAAAAAATATATTTTTTTCGGTGAAGAAATCATAATATTTGTTAGGATCCCGAGATGTAAGCTATCTAATTGTAACTAAATGCCCGGATTTCGGGTATAAATCACAAATGTTTGAATCTTACGGAATATTTTTGTCTTCTTACATCATTGATCAAACTATCAAGAATAAACATAATTAAATTATAAAGACCTTATACAGTTTTACGATGTTGACTTGTGCAATTTATTACTTACAATGATTTTGATAACTCCATTAGCATTTGGTATATAATTGATAGTCATTTATACCTTACTCTCAGTTAATTTCAACGTTAAAGGAAATCTACCAGGTTCATTATTTTGAAAAAATGAGGGCCATCATTTGTGCTATCTTTCTGATCTCAGTGATTTTCCTCAATTCTTTTCGTAAGTATAATAAATTGTCGTGGTAGTACCTAATAAAATTTAGTTTATAAATGTCAAGAAAGTGTTCAAAAATGTTAAAATAATGAACAGCACGTTTTCATCAGTTTTTGAGTCTCCATTTTATTCTTACAGAATTAAGTATGCAGGCTGACCGACAATCAGAAAATCCAGTAGGACAGCCCAACTTTGCTCAGCGAGTATTAGGGCGAAATCATGATTGGAAAAATGTTCAAGCACATCAAGTAGTACAACTGCCAAACGGAAATACTTTTACAGCAAGTTACGATGGCATGATTAAGGTGTCTTATGAAGATCCTCATGGGATTATAACTGTCAATGAGCGTGGTATAGTTCATGAAATACATCCAGTAGGACAGCAATTCCTTGCTAAGCGATTACAAAATTTTTCTGTAAAGTTGAGAAGGGTTCAAGCTAATGAATTAGTAAAACTGCCAAACGGAGGTTCTTTTAAAGCAAGTTTCGATGGAATCATTAAGGTAATTTATCTAAATCCTCACGGGATTATAAATGTTGAGGAGCGTGGAATAACTCACACAATTAAACCACAAGCACAGTTAAGAAGAGCTAGTTCTTCTAGGCATAATTGAAAGATAATTGAAAAAGTACAATAATTGCAGTGCATTTACATATTCATATGTCAATTGTTTTTCCAATGTGCACTGAGAAAAATGTTTGGTGCGGACAACAAAAAATGTTGTTGCTATAGAAGCAACAAAAGTTTTTGGTTGTGCCAACCAAATTTTTGTTGAACCAAAGTTTTGTTAATTCATACAAAACTGAGATTTTGTTGGTTCAAATGAATTTTCTTGGTTCAACAAAAAGTTTGTTAAAAGAACCAAGATTTGGTTGGCATAACCAAATAATTTTTGTTGCTTCTATAGCAACAAAAAGTTTTGTTGTCCGCACCAAACATTTTTCTCAGTATGTAACGCTTATTTTCGATCGAAAGTTGAAAACCTGGTATTTTGTCTGATGAAAAGCAATGTAAATATAGCTTGCTCACTATTAAAATAAATGAGTTGAAGAAGCTATTTAAATATTATTAAACCAATTAAAAACTGTATGCCTAATATACTCGAATAAAAGCAATTTTCGCTGAAATTTATTCTTATTTAATTTTATTTCGCTTTATAATGAAGTGTCTAAGGTAAATCCAGAGATATGCTCAGATATTATAAACAGAAAAAATTTTCTATCACAATTCCCCCCCCCCTACTACTTCCGTAATTCCATACCTTCTTTTAAAATAATTTTGTTTCATTCAAAAAAAGTTTATTTAATTCAAAAAAATTATTTTTAATTATTTTAATTTAAAAAAACTGTTTTTTTAAGTAAAAACGGGTTTGTTTGAATGAAAGAAATGTTTCTTGAAGAGATTTCAAGGGTTTGCATGAAATTTCGTTGATTTTGCAGGATTTAATGAGATTTCAAAATAATATTAAACTGGACTTTATGGGATTTTGAGATTTCAAATATTGCATGGAATTCTACAAACTTCAAAAAATTTCCAAAGATTTTAAGGAATTTTAGGAGATTTTGTGAGTTTTTACAGAATTTCATAAAACCAAAGATTTTAAGCGATATAAAAAATTTAAGAATGGAAAATTTTTTACAGGAATCAAAGATATCTTTACAAGAATTATAAAGATTTCAAACATTTCTTGCAGGTGTAAGATCAATATGTTTTTTTGAAACTCACTTGTGTATTTGATATTTACTAAAATCTTTGTATATTTAGTTAAACTCTAAGCTTATTTCAGCGAATATGATTTTTTATCAATACTGGAAAGTTTGTGAACGAAAACGAAACGAAAGTTATTTATGACTTCCCGGTAAGTAAGGAAATATCCGGTAATTTGTCCACATCAAGATAATGCCACGTTCACTTTATAAATAACATCCCAAGTGGAATTGAAGCTCAGAAGTGTTTCGTAAAAATGATTCGCCAATTGTTTGTCATTAATTTTTTATTCGTCTGTGGATGTTCATTAGTGAAATCGGGTGGGTGATTAAAAACAAGAAATTAATTAATAAAAGAGAAAAATAATCTTATCTGATTTATTTAAAAGTTTAGAAAATTTTTAATATTGCCTATTTTTTTCTAAAATTTTATATTTTTGCAGATAAAATCCCTGTGTTTAAAAATTTTCAAAATGTCAATCCTTTGAAAATAATTAATGGTGTACCTACAACGATTGAAGAATTCCCATTTTTGGTGAGTGATAAATTAAAAAGTAAAAGTTAAAAAAAAACTTTTTTGTGAATGTTTAAAAAAATTTCCTCATTTTACAACAATAGGTATCACTTCAAAACAATGGGACTCATTTCAATCATATGGTTGAACATTTTTGCTGTGGAAACATTATCGATCAATTTTGGATCGTCACATCTGCTCAGTGCATTGTTTCGTAATTATTATTTATTATTTCAACAAATCTAAGTACACATAAGTAAATTAATTTCTTTCTCTAAATATACTTTTCTTCGTACAATCAATTGCAATATTTCAAAACGACTTCTAAATCTTATTTATGTATTTTAAAAAATTTGATTTGCCTGAACAATTTTGAAAAATTGGTAAAGTCAAAATGTTTTGAGTGGATTTCAAGAATTACGAAAAATGTTAAAAGACTAAAAAGAAAATGATTTAGAATTATATAATTCTAATTTAAAAATGAATAAGTGAAAACTAATAATATTAAATAAATTTTTTTTCGTAATTATATTACAAAAAAAAAATAATAATCCTTTTTTAATAATAAAAAATTTAAAACCATTTTTTTTAACTTGAAATACATTAAAAATTAAATTGACTGACACTTTTTCATTGCGAAATTTTTATTGTAAAATGACTTTATTAAATTTGAACATAAATTTTAGGAAAAGCATTGACAGTTTTCAAATTAGAGCTGGGTCAACAAATTATTACGAGGATGGTGTGGTGTATAAACCAGCAGAAATTATTATTCATCCCAATTTTACCGATGCTCGTAAAGGCTTTGACATTGCACTAATCAAAGTAAGCAAAGAAATTAACATTTATTATTTAAAATAAACATTATATAAAAAATATCCGAATCTTACCTTACCAACATTTTTGGTTTTGTTTTTTTTTTTTTCTATTCATGTGAATATTTAGGACCAAATCAACGTATCTTAATGCTATATACTTAACTTATCTTTGATATTTCAATAAATTTAAAAGTAATGTTTTGCAGAGAAAAAATTGTCGGTAAGGTAATATTGAATAAAATGATAAGTAATACAAGGTCTTAATGGATTGAGGAGTAGAAGTAATATATTTTTCGTAAAATTGATCAGCCCTGAGTCTAAATTTGTCTTAGTTTCTGTAGAACTCAACACCCTTAAAAGACATTTTCCAGATAATTTATTTTTGAGGAAGATTGCAATGGAACTGGAAATGTTTTATAATTCTCAGAACTGTGTAAAATATCATCTATAGTAAGAAGAAGGTTACAATCCAATTGGCAAAAAGCCCAACTGTCTAGATAGATAATTTTCACAAACTTTTATTTCAATAAATCGATCCGCCGTAATGGAATTGGTCGCCTTATAAATTCAACGTAATGTTCTTTTCTGGTCTTTTATAATGCAAATTCTGTGTTCATCTAATTCCAGTTGTCAGCTAGCATAACTTTTAACGACAGGGTACAGGCGATCGAACTACCGGAACCAGGCACGGTTATTGACGATGATACTCAACTCAATATTGCAGGATGGGGTTCAGATCAGGTGCCAAAAAAAATTCTCTTTTTTTAATTAAAAAGTTAATTACTCTCTGATAAACTAAATTAATAAAAAATTAACTGAATATTTTCAAGTCGTATATTAATTGCTTTAAAATACATTTAATACTTTTGTTTTAAATTAAAAAAAAAATTCCGTTTAACTGACCTCGTAATTTGTTTTTTAATCATTTTTTAATTTACTCAGTAGAATATAGAAATAGAATTTCAGGTGATTATTTTTAGTAATTTCCTTCAGTAAGTAAACTTTTTTCACCAAATTGAATTACTATAATAATTTTACTATGAATTAGTAGTTTTTTTAT
The DNA here is from genome assembly GCA_900474325.1 of Synergus umbraculus. NCBI lineage: Eukaryota > Metazoa > Arthropoda > Insecta > Hymenoptera > Cynipidae > Synergus > Synergus umbraculus. The sequence continues at coordinate 18,753 of UCOK01017646.1, forward strand.
TAATAGAAAAGCTTTAAAATATTACTAAGGAAGTTACTAAACTACTTGATAATATTTCATTAGCTTGTTACTAATTTAGATGCAGAGTCACCTCATAATTTAATTAATTTAATGATTTATTCATATAGTGTACTTAAATATGTAATTTCAAAATTTAATTATTTTCCCAGCTAGCTCAATTTGTATCCAATGATCTTCGTAAGACTCGAGTAATGAAAATTAATAAGACTTCTTGTGAGGGTGTTTATGGAAAAGATTCAATTCCAGATGAAATTTTCTGCATTTATAGAGATGGTTACGGTCCTTGTGTGGGAGACACAGGCTCCGCAGCCGCAGCAAATGGAACTCTTTTTGGTAAGAAATAAGAATATCACATTTATAAAATTGTCAATATGTGTATTCTGATTTTAATATTTATTAAGTAAAATGAAGAGATATGCAGAATATTTTGAAGTTAGAACTTTTTTAAATTAACTTTTTTTTAATATAAACTTTTTTAAGGTATGGCATCCTGGAGTGATTCCTGTGCATATCAATATCCCTCTGCATATACAAATATTGCGGAACTTACAGAATGGATTAGAGAAGTGTCACTTATCAATAAAACAGAGAAAAAATCTTTGGCTACGAGGACAACAATCAACTTAGGATTTTTCGCAACAATATTTACAATTCAATTAAGACAATATTTATTTTCGTAAACAAGAGGAGATATTGTATGTATTCCTGGAAGACAAACTACAAGACAAAAATATTGAAACTGCGCATGCGCGTAGTTTCCCCCCTCACTGTGGGGGAATGAATATCTTTGTACATCATAAAAAAGCACAAATTGATCAACTTATCTTTTGACAAACTTAGACGCGAGCGATTCTGATTAAGTAAAGGGGTAGCCTGCTTTCGAACACCTTTTTTCAACAATTTTTGTTTGCATAAATTTTTATTTGAGATTTTCTATATTTTCACATATTATTGCACATATTTTTGACTGTCGAAACACAAATTTTCATTACTTTTTATCAACATCTGGCCAAAATATGCCCGACTGAAAAAAATAAAAATAAATAAAAAATATAAACGGTGACCATGATTTCTCCATTCTGGATCATCTGAAACAAAAAACCCAAATTGATTCTTAAAGAGTAGTTAAGTGGCTATGGCGTCAACGACAATCATTAAAAAATATTGATAAATAAATAAATGGTGTGAGTTTTCGTGATTTTTTCCCGTTTTTTCAACATTAACTGTATCAAATTGTTATTATATATTAATTGAAAATTATGACCGTTGGTTCACGCCATGGCAATCAGTTTTCTGAACAATAAAAAAAAAGAAAGAATGAAATCGGTAAAATAGATCGGCTGGACTCGTGGTTACTATCCCAAAAAATCGTGTTTCGAGAAAAACGCGTTTAAAGTTTGCAGTACAGAAATCACATCTTATGCTCGAATAATATAAAGAACTGAATTTAACATAACTTACCCTTAATCGGCGATGTCTGCTGCATATAATATTCGAATATTCCTAATAATAATAATATAATATTAATAAAGGAGGCTACCCCCTTAATAATCTACAATGTATAATCTAGATAATTTGTGGATGTTGCAAAAATGAATATGACCACTTATTCCAGATTTTCGGCTTCGTCCATTTTTTTCCTTTCCTCTTATTCTCTCCAATTTTCATTCTGTTCCTCATCCATTTACCTTACCCCACTTTATCTCATTTTGTACAGTAACAAAACTTTATAAAGAGCCTTATGAATAATGTTATTACCAGCGAGAATACGAAGTGGATATAAATGTAAGGATTCTTTTCAGCTTACAGCATTAGTCGAGTGGTGTCAGTCTCAAGAAGAAGTGAACTTCTTGGGGTATCCAAGTCGAATTTTCATGACTTGCAGCTTTGTCTTAATCTTAACTAATGTCGCCATCACTCTCGCTTAAAATTCTCTTCGTGACCTCTGCTGTATAAGGAAGCAGAATTTATTTTAACACAAACTCACAACTAGGTTAATAAAATTCTAAAACGTTTAGATTTTTACTAATAACATGAACCGTATTCTATATAAAAATTTTCGTAAACATTCACAAATTTTTTGAAATAATTAAATTGAATTTTTATTAAATTTTAAATGATCGTCAAAATAATTAATGGTTGATATAAAACAATTTACGTCCTTTGCTATTCGCAAAATTATTATTATCATAAATTTGGTTTGCTTCCAATATCTTGCAGCGATGTACTCTGCTTGTTTTAGGTTTTAGTCGACGCCAGCAATTCATTAGAGCACGAGGTACCGTGTGAACTAGCGTGTTGGCGAATAAACTCTCTTTTGCAACATAAATTACTGATAAACGTCCTTCTCCACGCGAGTAGGGCACGTGTATCTGGTCAAGTTTGTATGCACTAGGAAACTCTGTAGGTGAGTATACAATGCCAAGGATTGAAATGAATTATTGTCCAAGAACACGAGGGTCTAGTACGAGCGGTTGGCTCGTCTGCAAGGGATCTCAACATGTCCAATTAATTGCACCCAGCTTAACCCTGACCTCCTCATTCTCAATTTTAACCAAACTAGCAAACGCCAGGGTCAATCTGGATCCTCAATTTAGATTTTTAATTTATCTTCCATCAGAAATTTGAATATATGAGAGACGAGTCGCACAGAAGGGTTGCTTAGAAATTGATAACTGCAGAAGGGTGGAGAGCATTTTAATGATCTAGCGAGACCATTACTCGGGGAACCGATTAATTTACTCGCTTTGTGTTGATCAGAAAATATTTACTGTGCATGACCGGGATCTTAATGCGAGCTCGCTTTTAGGTATGCACTTTGTAGTCTTTAGAAAATTCGACCATTCCAGCTCTGAGAAAATTCTCTGAATAAATGCAAAGCCTATCGAAAATTGATGTTCTGTTCTTTTCTTTCCTATGGCGCCATTTTTGTCTGGAAAAAGATGTCGTTATAGGACAATGTATTTCTAACAAATTATTAAATAATACTGTGTGACGCGATATTTTTTTAATTAGCAAAATTGGGTCTCTCGAGTCACGCACAAGGCAAATTAGATATAAATAAAAATAAAATCAATAAAGATAATATTGGGCGCGTCTTCTTTCTTGGGACAATTGTAAAAATTTGCCAAATCTGACCAAACGACTAAAATTAATCAAAATGAAGCAAAATAAATCCAGTAGGACATGGATTCATATTATTTACTAAACCAAACAAGAAATAACTAAAAATTATAAAATTAACAACAGAGAATGAAAAGATATCACATATTAGGGAGGATCTTTAAACAATAATTGGGGGATTTAAATCAAATGTAAAACATAATTAGAGAAAAGGGGATCATTAGAATTCGGAAATTTATATTATTAGGTTTAAATAAAAATAATACATTGAGACATTCTACAGATCGGCACTCCGAATTATATCGAGAAACAATTCCCTAGTAGAAATTGGTCTAGTTTTTCCTTAACTCTAACAAGTAACTCGTAGGGCTGAAATGGGGAAAAACTAGACTAGAAATATTTGGTAGTGCCTAGTTAGAATCTAACTAGAATTTCCTTAACAGATTTCAATGAGGAAATCCTTGACTAGTAACTCGTAGCGATGAAATGGGGAAAAACTTGGTAGTGCCTAGTTAGATTTTCCTCGCTTGGAACGAGCGCTTTTTTCCTGTCACGGTTTTCGCGAGGAAAAGCTAGGGAAAAACTTGGCGTTAATTGCGATATATGCGCCACGCATGCGCGATTCGTATCTATAGTTAGTGATGCAACCGACTGGATAATAAAATTGCGTTCGATTACGGTATGGACCGAAAAAGGAAATCAACAAGAAATCGAGTGCGAAATTTCCGCAAAAGGATTAAATTATTAAATGACTTATTTCCGGGTAAGTAGAAAACATAATGTATTATAATACTCTTAACCTACAAAATATAGAAAAAAATATATTTCTTACATGGGTTTGGATACGAATATTTTTATTTGGTGGTATTATGTAATAAAAATTGAATACAAAGAAATAAATGAAAAAATCGATAATTATTAAATAATAATAAATAAAAAGTATTTGATAAATGACAATTTATTAAATGATTATCATATTATATTGTAATTTAATACAAATACTTGTAAAGAGGAACAAAATTTACAATTTTAATTCTTAATTTAGTAATTAAATAGAGAACTTATCTTGATGTTTACAGCAGTCAAGAAAAGTGATAAGAAAAATATGGTGTTCAAAGAGACAGCAATATCTACTTGCATTAAAAGTAAGTTATTTCAATAAAATCAAACTTTTAAAACTTTACTGATCATTGTTAATTTTTTCAGATTTTTTGACTGTTCAAAACAATGAAAGGGGTGAAATACTGAATTCCAAAGACTTTGAAACGGCGTTGTCGAGCGTCATCCCCAACGCTAAAGATTGGGATGGAGGTAGGGCCGAGCGATATAAGCCGACCAAGGGATGAACGACGAATGTACAATATATAATTTAATTTGAAAATAAAAGAGTTAAGAAAATTGGAAATAATGTTATTAAATTGACGTAAGTAACTAGTAAAAAACTAACCAGATTCCTTCTAGAATTTCTAGTCAGTGCCTCACCGGATGCAGCGTTACATTCCTTGTTAGTAACTGACAAGTTTCCTCGTTAGGTGCTAGCTAGACGTAGAGAAAAACGTACTAGTAACTTGGATAAAACTAGGACCAATTTCTACTAGGGAACTATGTCCAACGCGTGAATAAATGAGTAAAAACCTGTTAACTCGTCAATCCCCTCTCTTACCATCTGTGATTGGATCATGCGGGGAGCGTCGTGGGGAGCGTAGCGTACAGAGTGGTCGAGTCTCCTCGGCTAGTGGCCGGAAGAAGCCGAGCGGCCCCGAACGACGCTCGAGCCCTTCGATATTCGCTAGTGGCGAAACGAGAAGAGGGAGAAGTCTCGATGAAGTGCTCGGAGAAGGGGAAAAAACAAGAGGAAAGCAGAAACTCGAGATTCTCGAGAACCTCGCGTTAAACATCATTGTACTAGACGGAATTATACCGAAATTCCATTACGTATATCCAAATTTCACCACAACTTTCATTAATGATTACCGAGCAAATTTTGTCCGTGTACATAAGCACACCTATACTTTAGACAACAAATTTTACGTGAACACCATCAAATTTAGGAAGGAATCCAGTCAATTATAATTGTTTGTAGTGGAACATCAAAATTGAAATGGAGCTGCATATAAGGTGCAGGATACCCTCGCATGTACTAAAACCCCGAATGCGGATATTCGTGCTTAGGCTAATACGTCATGCTCGGGCAACGCGTGCTCGACGAACCATAAAGCAAAATGCATAATTGAGTTCATGAGTGATTAGGAAGCTCCACGAGAAACTTGGTGAATAATTTACATTCCGCTTTGGGATAGCAACGTTGAGTTGTCCGAGAAGGAAGGATAGTGGATGGTAAAGGAGAAAGGAAAAGTAACAAGGGGGTGAAACCATTGTTTCTATCCTCATTAATCTACGTTATATTAATTTACTTTATGCACTAACAAAGGAAGCACGCTGGGTTTTGGCTAATTACAATTTCTTAATAAATAAGTACTGGGCGGGATGCATCACGATGCATTTGAGTATTTTCACAGAAATGTTATTGAAAATTCGCAGAAATAAATATTATGTGAAATATTAGGGAAAATGAGGTAAATCTAAATAAATCAGTTCAATTTTTTGGGAAAGTGTCCGTACATCGCTTTACTGTTTCAATTTCTAATTTCAGGAGTCAATATTGAGTAGGTGATGGGACAGATTACTAACTCACACAACATCAACTGTTCTGTTATGGGATAATTAAACGAGGCGGAAATGACCTTTGGTAGTACCGCAGCAGCTTGACTTTAGTACTTCATCTCACAAGCGAGCTAAGGCAATGAGGTTCAACAACAGTGGAGTTAATTAAATTTGATTATAGTTAATTCAATACAATCCTGTTGCGCATGTTGTTAGTTTTCATTAAATTACTGATGCTATTACATTGTACTATTTTGCACTACATATTGAAAAGATTAAAATCTTATTATGGATTAATTCGAATTTATCCAGAAACAAATTTCGAAATAGGTCAAATTTATTTGGATAAGATTCCTATTTGAAACGTTTTCCACAGAGATATTAATCCTTACTTTCACCATTAGAAGTCCACTTAAAATATATTTCCAACAAGTAAAAACCTTTTCGCTTGTTAAATTAATAATATTTAGAAGAACTTGAATGAAGTCCGAGAACTTGCTTCCGCTCCCTTTAATCTTAGGTTATCTATTTTGCAAGTATCCTTTTTCTTGAAAGAAACTTACCTTGCTCCAGCTTTCGATCTTCGCGAAACTTTGTTAACTAATTTACGGTGTAAAGTTCCTCTGTGCATTGGAGCCAAGTATGCATCCCTCTCCGCAAGTTACAAGCGTATCGAGACTGGTTAGTTCGAAGTTTAGGGAAAGCTGAGCACTGAGCAGATTTAACGGGACGGCATACGTTTCTCAAACATCTTCATATCACATGTAAATGTACGAGAGTCGTTTGATAAGTCACTGACTTTTCAATTAACTATCCAAATTAGGCTTTTGATGGAGCCACAACATTCTTGTTTGATGTGTATTTTGATCATCCGATATAGATAACTAGACCATAGACTATGAAAATGTTACTAGATGGTAAACTTACTACATAAACAGTCGATGTTCAACTAGGGCCATCTGTCGGTATAATTGGTAGAATTATCTCAAATTGTTACCAATCACGTTTGATGGCGTTCTTTGCACTGTTTCAACTATATTCATCTCATTCACTTGTAAAAGCGGATAAAAAGATGCCACAAGTGCCATTTTGAACTCTATAATTTTTCTCTGTCGTTTTCCTGTTCTATTACCCGTGGTCGCGATAAAATGACAGCCAGGAAATTGCAGTTATTATTATTATTATTATTATTATTTCTGCAGTGGTTTTTCCTGTTATATTTTACTGTAAGGAGAAACCAAGCTATACAATATTATAGTGAATCAGACTGAGCGTGAAGTTCGCATGATCAGTCATGGTCAAAACAATTCCTCATTCCTGAATCATGTTGCGAGTTTAGCGACCTCGATTTCCTCCTGTAAGTTGGGTTGCATACAGCGTTAATGGTGGTATGCATTAATGGCCAGAATTACCGCTAAAGTTGGGAATGTTGAGATCGTATTCGAGCAATGTCTCATGCTATAATGTACCATCATTGGCGGAAACGGGGACCAACTTTGGCTCGCAACAAAGCAACGGGTTTGTGTGGATTCTATATGGAAACATGTAACATTAGCCTCTGTTTAGGTTAATATAACTGTAGACGGAATTCGATATTGATTTCTCCTGAAGGGAAAACCACTCTTGAAATATCGTGACTTTCATTAGCTTTTCAGGGATTTCATAAAATTTTGAATTAAGTTCTATGTTATTATTTTTGTTCTCCCTTAAAACCACTAAAAAACTCTAAGGCGATATTATGTTAGAAGCTAAACAAGTTCGATGTCCTGAGCTACTAAAAATGAAAAAAGCATCAACTCTACTGAAAAACTTTCTTCCGTGTTGATCTTTTTCTTTTTCCCTTGATCTCTTTTTACACAAAAAAGAATCTTTCTTTTATATCTGGCAAAGCGGTCGTGTGTCTTCATGAATTGCGCATTAGTTTGCTCGACGTGTACAAGGTACGTCATAATTTGAAAAGTTCTCACCGTGTCTCGCCTTATTTATGCGGAACCATTGCGAGGTCTTAGCAATATACAGAGGGATAAAGAGAGAGGGAGAGAGAGAGAGTGAAAAGGGGGGTGGGGTAAAAGGAGGATGAAAATAAAGGAATATGTATATTTCGCAAAACTTTCGTAATCCAAATAGATGGATCACTCTAATAGGAGAATTACATGCGAAATTAATTTTTGAGAACTATTACATTTTATAACTCCTTCAGAACTTTCTGCGAAATCTAAATTATAAGTATAATTAGCGTGAAGCATTTCATCGTTTCTGGAATTGCATTAAGGGTCCAGTGAATGTTGTGTATCTACGTGAAACTTGACTAAACTTACCTATTTCATTTTATAAAGTTGATTATAAAATAAAATAGGTAAAATATCTTCTAGTGGCCGAGGACAGCTCATGTCATTTAAACGTCCAGGAGGAGGCGTGGACCAGATCCACCTGTCAGGAGGCAGATTCTGATTTCGTTGGCGGAATGCAGATCTATTTCCAGATCCAGTGGTGAATTCACCATTCGGATTCACAATTAACTGTGGAGGTCAATAAATTTATTTATTGCGACACTTACGCCTACTCGTTGTTTTCACTCGAATCTCGACATTTATCTCCTATTAATCTCCTACCATCTCCCGAATCTCTCGCGTGGAATAACCACTAGTTATAAATCTTGCGATTGTTCGTAAAGAAGAGATAGGATGTGGCTTCTCGCTGGGGGTAGATGAAGTAAATAACAAATATCTGTTGATATTAAACAATGGTTTATTGGTTCCAATTACAGAAATAAAGTTTAGAAAAATCTTGGGCTACAAACTAATTATTAATAAGATGGGGAATAGGTGCTCGAGAAATTTCGTAGTCCTGGGCCACAGATTATCTTACTCTGGTTCTGGTCATCAAAGTTGGATGAATGTATGTCCGTTAAATAATAACAATAGTAATCTAGACTAGGTCTAGGACAGTGTTGTCTAACGCGTGGATAAATGAGTAAAAACCTCCTAAGGGGTCAGTCTAGTAACTCGCGCCGAAAAAAACGCGATTTTCGTGAATTTTTCTTGGGATACTGGATGAAGGTTATCATATAAAAGTTTTTAGGCTTAGTAAATACACTCTTGAACTATATAAACAATTTTTTTTTTTTATTTTGTACACTTTTACGACCACAAACGTCAGCCAAGTGCAACACCTCGAAAAGATTCGGTAGGACAATGGCTATGTCCTCTATGAAATTTATTCAATTATATCAAAAAATAAAAAAATGGTGAAGAAAAAACGAAAAAACTTTAAAAAAACGCTATTTTTTCGCCGATTTTCAAAAAAAAAAAAAAAAAAATAGTAAAAATCAAAATTTTTGAAAACTTTTTATAGGGGACATAGCGATAGGTGTAAAGAATATTTGGTTCAAATTTCATAAGGATCGGTCCAGTAGTTTCGAAAATTTTATCAACAAGGCGAGTAAAAACGTTGTTTCGAGAAAAACGCGTTTAAAGTTTATTTTACAGAAAATTCGTAAAAAAATATTACTTACGCCTAGTCCGATCTACACGTAAACTTCGTTTCTTTGGCGCGCTCGAGGTACCTACCTTTGAAGCGCTCAAAAGTAATGTTAGAGTTCTCGGATCATTCTAAAATTTTGACACAATATTTCTGAATATATTTACTTTCGAAATAAGTAAAAAAAATAGATTTTTCCAAAATGAGTTACTAGACTGACCCCTTAACTCTTCAATCTCCTGTCTTATCACTTTTGATGGGATAATGCGGAACTGGGTGAATGAAGCCGAACGGCCCCGAAGGACGTTCGACCCTCGCGCTATCCGCCAATGGTGAAACGAGAGGAGAGTGGGAAAAAGCAGAAGGAAAGAAAAGAAAGGAAAAGAAGCAGGGGTACCAACATTTCTAGAATTAATTTTGAATCGTCGGTAATCGTTGCTACAAGACCACGCAACCCTACTTTACCGACGATTCAGAATTAATTCTAGAAATGTTGGTAGCTCTGCTTATACGCTTCTTTCGATACCTAACTTTACGCTATTCTTTCACGATTTACTGTAGTTACGTCCTCGGTGTAACCAGGGTCAATTATCATCTTTATTTTACTCTTTGCGCGGATCTGCCTAAACGTGTTACACCCGGCGTGGTCGGCTATCAACTAAAAATGAGTAGAGGGGCAAACGGTGAGAAATAGAGAACATAGAATAGGTTGATGGTACATAGAGTGGAAACTCACTAGTCGTTTCGCACTCCGTCTTCACTCAAGTCACGTGATTCGAACCTTCAGTGCCGCCCCTATATGGGGTTTAGTTGTAACTCCTTTACATGTCAATGAACTTAATTCTCCTTAAAAATTTGCATGTTTCTCATGAATAAATTAAAGTCACAGCTTATTTATTTTCGTTGAATACCCATGTCGCATCAATTTCCATTTTAGTCTTTGGCTCTTATTAACTATCGCCATCCCTAAAATATATATGTCGATGCAGATGCAAGTAAGCAAATTTCCGCCTTTCCGGGTAGGACGATGCGTAGGAGCAGCGACTTGAAAGTTTCCAGTATTATTAAACACCTGTCAAGTCTTGGAGAGAGAGAGAGAGAGAGAGAGAGAGAGAAAGAGAGAGAGGAGGTTGGTACAAGTTACAGGTTAACTGGAAGGGGTTACATATATCCTTTCTTGCACGGGAAAGCCGCGAAATGGAGTTACGAGTGCTTTTCAGGATATTATGTTTGAGTTCACCGTAATATACGCGCGAGTTAGGCATATAAGGAAGGTTTACATGCCTTACTGGAGAAATAGTGCACGTTCGTCCATAAGTACGGAAATAGCAGAGAAGTGTGGAACATTCATAGCAAAGGCCTTCACATATTGTAATTAAGTTCTGTTGACTTAAGTACTATTCGACTTTATTCAGCCAGACAGTTTTCAAAACATTATATGTGTATATTCTATTTTTATTTCGTCCAATCTTTTTCTAGATGAATACGCGTATAACTTATTTTTTTAAATATTTCAAATTTCTATACGACTGAAAAACTTCCTCTATGACCATTAAAAGGGTTTTATTATAATTATTGATTGACCAATTTCAGAAACGAGTTTACTGAGTGCTTTATGCTATTATGGTTCAGACAATTATAGACTAATTACACTGTTAAGTCGAAACATGCATGGGGTTCTGTATCGAGGTCTCATTTTGAAGGAAACAGAGAAAGCGATCAATAGTTCCGGCAATAACGAGTACCGAAACCTCCCTGTTAATTGGAAGCACTGAGTTGCTAATTATCGTGACACGCACCCTCCTCTTCAGTCTTTCACATTCTAACACCACCCGATTTTCTGTCCCGTTGATGTTAATTCGCTAACCAAATTATTTATGTTTACAGCATAGTTTGTAGAATTATTTGTCAAAAATATGAAACTTGGAAACTGATTTTGATTATTGTTTAAATAGAAGATAATATACAAAGTATTAGGATTTTTTGTAACTTATTTAAAGACAGATCTTTATTATAAACAAAAAAGTAGTTTCATATATTTAAACTTTATCTGATGAAAATGTGAATACTCTCGAATTTTTTCACTATTTTTATCTTTTTTTAAAACAAGCTGGGAACCAAGTAGATATACAATTACAAACATTACGTCACACTGTGACGCGTGTTTTATTTGATACGTGTGCATCTGGATACCCAAGAGTTGTTTTGAAAGGGGAACTAACACTTTTAATTAAACCAGGCCTAAGGGTAAAAGGTCGTCTAGGGGAAGAAGGTCTGATGAACTGCGGTTTCAAGCCCCAGTGGACCTCGTTAGCCGAATACTTCAAGACTACATTGTTGGTTGGAGTTCTTCAAAAATTTAACAATTCTTTCTTTCCATTGATGACTAGTTCCTTTGTCGATTTATGTAGTTGAAAAATTCAGTTAATTTTTTTAAGTCCTGTAAAATCAAGTACTTAAAATATTACGGTTTAATTGTTATGGACTTTTTAAAAAATATTTTTGAGTATTTATGATATTTAGACACATTTAATTTGAAACTAGAATGTTTTGAGACTCTTTTCTTAAATCTTAAGAGGATGTAGAAAATTTGTAGGTAAATGCGGTAAACTCTCCACATTCTTGTAGATCCGCAAGCGGGTGAAAAGACCGCAAATGTCCGTTGAGGTTGCTCGACCCTTAGTTAAGGTAGCATTAGGGGAAGCCAGTAGGGCTCTCCAGCCGTATTCTGTGCCATGGGGAACACTACTTGCGGGCCAATGTAATCAACTGAATGAGCAAGTGACTCTAGAGAACGCCAGCGGCAATGGTTTAGCCCTCTTGAGTGTGGTCATCTGAATAAACCATGAGAGCTGCCTTGACGACGAAATCGAAACCAGAAATTGCCTTCGTGGGACACCCATCTCCATCATTAATGTTCTTCGTCTTTAAAAACATACATACTTTTATTTGAAATTCTTTTTCAGAGCTTTTGCTCCTCCAGAAAGTGGTTTATTTAAATTTTAAAATACTTATTACTCCACCTCATTTCCAATGTTCACAAATTTTCAAATATTGACATTTCAGAACTCATTTTCCAAATTCCTTTTCCGTACGTTTACATTTCAAAATTCCTTCCTACAACTCCTTGACCAAATCCTTTTTCGAACTTTTTTTCCATCCTCCCCACATGACTAAACATTCGAATTTCCAAAAATGAATGAGAATGATGAAATATTTACCCCTCCACTTTATCATTTTATAAAAAAAACAATTTGTTAAATATAATTTGGATAATTGAGGGCCTGGATCGAAAAAGTCACTCAGCGCTCGAGATCGAGTATAACTATTGTCCAAACGTATCGGTGGACTGAAATTTTAGAGATCAAAAAATTAAATTTTTAAAAATATTTTCTTGTAGAGAATGAAAAAAGGGAACTTTTTTCTATTTGAAGTTTTTTTTCCAATAAATATTTTTAATAGTAAAAATGAAAATGTGAAATAAAATTGCCCCAAAATCAATTATGTTTTAAAAGATGAATCGTCAAAACGCAGCCAAATATTAATGAAATTGTTTGAAATTTGGTATACACCCACAATATACCCTAGCGAAGCCTACAAAATCAAAAACATTATTAAAGCTGCCCATAGTTTAATAATAAATGATTTCAAATTGAGACTGGTCGATAAGTATGTTTTTTTAGTTTCGGCGAAGAAAAGTATCGAGGGAACTGTAGAGTTGAAAGAAGTTCCAGTGAGACATTTGTTCAAAACTATTAAAGGACGATTTTTGGAAATTTTTAGATCGATTCAATAAAAATTGACGGAAATATCCATTATGTAAGAAAGTGCGCGTCGCATCCTTTATAGGTTAGTACCGGTGACAGTACAAACGAACGTTGAGAAGCTCATGGTGCAATCCTAGACGGCATCGCGTGGTTTCTTACGAAATGGATATTTCCGTTAATTTTTATTAAATCGATCTAAAAATTTCAAAAAATCTTCCTTTAATAGTATGGAACAAATGTCTCACTGGAACTTCTTTCAACTCTACAGTTCCCTCGATACTTTTCTTCGCCAAAACTAAAAAAACGTACTTATCGACCAGTCTCAATTTGAAATCAATTATTATTAAACTATGGGTAGCTTTAATAATGTTTTTGATTTTGTAGGCTTCGCTAGGGTATATTGTGTGTATATACCAAATTTCAAACAATTTCATTAATATTTGGCTGCGTTTTGACGATTCATCTTTTAAAACATAATTGATTTTGGGGCAATTTTGTTTCACATTTTCATTTTTACTATTAAAAATATTTATTGGAAAATAAACTTCAAATAGAAAAAAGTTCCCTTTTTTCATTCTCTACAAGAAAATATTTTAAAAAATTTAATTTTTTGATCTCTAAAATTTCAGTCCACCGATACGTTTGGACAATAGTTATACTCGATCTCGAGCGCTGAGTGATTTTTTCAATTCTGGTAGCGTTTATCGTCGTCTTTCAAAATTCGAAATTTTTCTCAATATATCCGAAAATATTCAAAATTAATAAAATGGCAACGGATTTTTTGGAAATATTTAGACGGTTTTCTCAAAATATTCGTATTTATATTTTCGGCTAATTTCATGTTGAATTTATTTCATCATATAAGATAACGGGGAGTGGAGAGGGAGGCCTGAGTGTATAGAACGGCAAGGGGAGAGAGGGGGTGAGGAGATAGCAAAGAAACTAAGAGAGTTAGAGTGTGGAGGGAGAGAGAGGAAATAGGGATACCCAAATCGATTCCGATTCCTTCGAAGAATCGATTCTTTGTGTCTGAGAATCGATTTTTTGGAATCGAAGATTCGATTCCCACTGATCGATTTCCAACCCTAAGAAGAAATGGAAGGAGTGATGGGTGACAGAATGGGGGGAGGTTTAGGATGGAAGGGATGAGAGAAGAGGGGAATGGGAGTGGAGAGAGTGCTGAGGAGTGGGGGAATGCAAAATGTTAGAGCTAAGGTAATATAGGGTATATGTGTTGGAGGAGAAAAGAAAGGGGCAAGAGGAGAGGGAGATGGTGAAGAGAGGGAGAGTATTAAAGGGGAGGACGTGATAAATAGAGGGAGGGGCATAAGTAGGGGACAGAGAAGAATTGGAGTAAGATGAGGTATGATGTAGAGGGGATAACGGAAGAGGAGGAGTGGGAGGGGGAGTGGAGAATAGAGAATGGAGAAAATATAGATAAGAGAATTAACGAAATATGGTATATGTGTCTTGGGGGAGGAGAGAAAAAGGCATGAGGAGTGAAAGAAGAGAGGGCGTGAGGAGCGCAAGGGGAGTAGATTATGGGTGGGGGTGGAAATTGTGAGAGGGAGGGGTTAGTGGAGAGGGAGAAAAGTATAGATATGAGAGTGAGGGGATGTAGGCAATGATGATGATGGCATATTGTTGTAAACGGGTGGGGGAAATAAAAGAGAAGAACATGGGTAGCGAAATTTAGAAAATTTAATTTAGTTAAATTATATTCTACTTATACTTTTCTTCTAATTTGTGATAAAGTAAAATAATTACAGTCCTTCTTTCTTAAAATATAAAGAAAGTTTCATTCTGTTAGCGAGAGCAAGACGATCAAAGAAGCAGTGAAAAAGAAAGATAAAGTGGAAAGCGACGCCAGCGATGATAACAATTATTGCTACTTCTCGTCTTGAGCTTTTATTTCAAAACGTTAGATGAGTATTAAAGAGGCCACGTTGCGCTTTAATACAAGACTATGAAATAAAATACGTACTCGCCGAAAGGTCCGGTAGTCGTTTGCCTGAGGATGCAAATTAAGCGTTTTGTTCTTCCTTGACGTTCATTTCGCCTTCTTCCGCTCTGTCTCACTTCCATTTTCAAGATCGTTCCCATCATTAAGAAACTGCCTTTGTAGTAAAAGTCAAATGAACGAGCTGTGGAAAATCTGCCGATATATTAGAGAAAATGTCTCTCGTATTTTTTTCTCCTTCATTTCTCCTTAAAATAATTCCACGTTATATTTGGCTAAATGCCCATTGTGCAAAAAATACGAGAAAAAATTGTCTAGTAAGGACATCACCGGACTTTGCCTAGTTTTTATTAGGTATAAAGTTTAAAACAAATTATCATGTCGAATTTTTCTCTTCAACTTTGGAAAGATCCATTAGCTTTATATTTCCCCGCAATATGTTAATATTCAGAATACATCAGAAGTCTGTCTCTATATTTCGAAATCCTCTATGAATTTTCATTCTTGCGGTATTCGTACGTCGGAAAATAAGAATCAAAAGTGATTCGTCTGTTTTGTCGACTTCTCGTTCATCGTGTATAATTTTTATCTTTGCGTATGTATGTACCGTTTGAATATTCAGTTCGTCTGTCCGGTGAATATTCAGTGATTCCGTAATCATCATCCTCGTTTTCATTCCTTCGAATGCACCTGGGAATGCAGACGACTCGTCAAGTACAATTCTGAATAGGACAATTATAATATACGCTTCGAGTATTTCAAACGTTCTTGCTGGTCTAGAATTGGCTCAAATATTATGTCGACTCTAATTTCACCTAAATAAATTGCAATCTTCTCTCCAACATATATCCTCCATTATTTTATTTTATTTTATTTTTTTTTTAATGACCATCATGCAAGTGATACTCAAGTGAATCGTTAGAGCTGAGAATCGAGAAAAAAATATTCTCTGCTAACTATCGCCGGGTTTATGGTTACTACGTGACTGCAGTGCATGAAAAAATTTAATGAAACGGTGTTCTGGGTTTCGGGATATTCGGGTCGATTCGGGTTTTCGGGAGAAGTGAGGGGGTTCAAAATCGGTTCGGGTTTTTGAGAAGTTCGAGCTGGTTCGGGATTTTGAGGCAAGTCGGAGTTTCGGGTCGGTTCGGGATCTTGGGACATTCAGATCGGATCGACATTTAAATCAATTCGGGCGTTTAGTATGATTCATTATGTTTTTTTGAACGACTGTTATGTAAGTAATTCTTAAGTGAATCGCCACAACTGAGAACTAGAGAAAAAAAAGAGTCTTTACTAACTACCATCGGGTTTATGGTTATTACGTGGCTGTGGGTGCATGAAACAATTTAATGAAACGGTGTTCTGACTTTTCAGAGAAAAAGCTTCCACTCTTGGAACATAGGAATTATCACAAATCCCACTATAGAGTTATTTTTATTTTAGCACCGAATGAAGAGCTTATGAATTCGCGTTGTAAAAAGCATGATGCGTAAAAGATTAATAAGGGATAAGAGAAAATAATAAGTTCTTTATTACTTTTTTTTTGCATCTTTACTTTAAAACGTGAGTAACGTTTAAAAAAGAATGAAAGTATACCTTTTAAATATTTCTTCTCAAATGAATTATCAATTTCCTGTACCACACGCTATTTTTTGCAACAACAATCCCTGTTAAGGTCGGAATTTTGGGACATTCCGCAGCATGAAATGAGAAGTGAGAAAAGTTAAGGAATCGATCCTCAAGTTTAATTCCACTATCTTATTTTTTATTTATTACACTTTACTTCCCCTACTCAACTTTTTTTCGCTTTCATTTCCCTTCTTCGATTCCGCTTTTCTTATTTAATTTCATTCTTCTTTTTCAATCCTTTTTTCATTATCATCCTCTCTTATTAAGAGGAAGCAATTATCATAAATCTTATCTCCGAAATTATGTTTATTTCCTACAAACCCTAAGAGCTTATGGAATCTCAAATAATGTGGACCTAATTAAATATTAAAAGGAACAAGAGGATAATAGGTTTTCTTTTCTTTCATTTATTTACATTCCTTTCATTAATGTTTATTTACTAGTAGGATAGATCGCATGCATTAAGGGTTATTGACAAGGATTTTTTTAACCTTTGCTGAAAGTTTATATTGTCAGTAGCTACAAAAAACTTAGAAGGCAACTCGAGGCCCAGGGTTGTAAATTTTTTGCCCCCCCCCCCCTGATGAAAATGTAATATTATAAGTTACCTTCAACGAGAATTAAAATAATAAATTTGTTAATTTTTATAAAAATTTTTTTAAAGTTGAGGA
>UCOK01017646.1:36090-72213 GCA_900474325.1 Synergus umbraculus
CCCCCCCCCTGATGAAAATGTAATATTATAAGTTCATATTAGCAAGTTACCTTCAAAGAGAATTAAAATTATAAATTATTTAATTTTTATAAAAATTTTTTTAAAGTTGAGGAAGAATTTGGGGGCCTCTTCAAAAGCGGGGCCCAGGGCTTCAACCCCTCCAGTCCCCCCCCCCCCTTAATCCGGCCATGGCATTACTAAGGTTTCATTGTTATTGATGATTGCTACGATTTTTTTACAGTTCCTGAAGGTTTTTATAGATAGTTGATAAGGCTTATTATTAAGTATTCATATTATTATTAAGTATTTCTGGTTTAACATTGTGAATTGGTAAAGGTTTATCTCCTTTTCTCATTTATTATTGAACATTGCTAAAGATTATTATTTGCTCTTGTTAACATTTGATGCTACCTACCACTGCTAATGATATGCACGAGATATAAGGAACCAACACAAGATTAAGTAAAATTACACAATAATATATATAATGCATTCATCTGTTTTTTTGCAGAACCTCATGGAATTTTAATAACAGTTCCCTGGAGATGCCAGAGTTTCCATAATTTCATGAAATATGAGGAGATATAAATGAAAAATAGGAGACTGGTTTTCCCTTAATATATAAGTCAATTCCAGAACGAAAAAGCTCGCAATATTGAAGACAAGAGGGTTATACTACTAGAAAATTAATCTTCTCTCTCCCTAAAAGCCGACGATCCCTGCTGAGCTTCCTGCCTAATCATTGCACGGAGACATGCCACGTGGCATGTCAAGTGAATGGTACTTTATGGCCCTCGATTTATACACGCCAAATTATTAGCTTGCACTATTCTCATTCCGCTGCCTCGAGTCCTTGCTGACTTTTCTCGACATTCGTCCTTTTTACGTCAATTTTACACAAATCATGAAAAAGAAAACTTGAAAGTGACAGATGAAAAGAAAATTTGATATGTTCAATGAAAGCGGTCGAGGTTTAAAAGCGACGCGTCATAGTTGACGTTTATGGACGGTTGCGATGAAAAAGGCCATTAAGGCTGTATTTCACACGCGACATGATTGTCAGTTTGAACAGGTGCCTCCTAATGATAAAAAAAGATTTCAGCTAGATCGACAATCAGTGCCAGTGCAGCTTTTAATGACCTATTAGTTTCTAAATTCCCATCAGAGAAGGTATTAGATTTTTTTAATCACCTTGCGATTAAAAAAATGTAGGATTTAATTTTCAATAAATGGCAGTAAATAAAATTATGAGTAACTGAGAAAGGCAATTCAAACACTTTACGGAGAAATTACATTAGAATGTATTCCAACATCCTGAATTGTTTACGAAATGTTTCTCGTGCTCGTGTGATATTGCTAGTTGCATACACTTTTAATGCAGCTCTATTTCCAGGATTTGCTTTATTATGCGCAAAGTATAGGAACGTGCCGAGTTAAGGGCATTACATCTGAAGAGAGTCATGGTGGTTTCTAGAGGACTTAAGAGCCTCGTCGAGTAGTTTTGTTCGTGGAGCTCATCCGGTGTGAGAGAAGGAAGTTGAAACTCGTCAGATAGTCAGTAAACCCAGCTTATGCAAATAGTGAGATCAGTGGAGATTAATTACTCATTCGCTTCGGAATTAGGCCCAGCTAACCGCAGATTAAGATACAGCCGATCAGCACAAACCTGAGTCAATCAGCTGAATTCACTTTCCGAAGGTATCAAGCAGACAAGAGATTTAGAGCTTCTGGCGAATACAATTACCTGAATTAATGAAAATTTATTAGAAATTACGTCGATTGACATAAAATATACAAAAGACATGGAAATAAATGTTTAGAAAACCTGCATCAACTTGCGAAACGTGATTTAATTCATGATAACTTATTTGAACCACTTCGAAATCAGTGTAGAAATTGTTTTCAGGTTGAACCTGAACTGTAAACCTGCAATTGTAAAGTAGAATAATGTCACGTCAGTGTACATCAGCGCCTCTGTGGCCGTACTGTGCATTAGAAATAGAAGCTCGTTTGACAGCTGAAGCTCTAAACATCCAAAACCGCGCTCAGAGAAGCATCCCCAAACATGGATCTTCACTGGGTGTTTAACGGTCCGCTGGGGAAATCTACTGCCTGCCGTAGATCAGGGATACTTTATGGGAACCCATGCCTAGAACTACGCTTCATCAGAAAAAATAACATTTGACCAGTCCCGGTCGAGATTTTCCGCTTCCCGTGCCTTTCGTTTTTCCATATGGGTTTCTGAAACCAGGTGTTTTGGTCTCGTGGTACGGTACTGTATCTGCGATTCAGCCAAATGCCAATTACTTTATCCTCCTTGCTGGTTGTTATTGTTACTCGAGATTTGCCTCTTTCAGGAAAGTCGTCGACTGGTTTATCAACTGAAATGTCTGAACTGGTAGAAATGTCTGAATTAGTTCGAAGTAGTTTTGACTTACCTGAAGTAGTTAGGATTTAGTCAAATCAGTCTAAAGTAGTAGTACGAATGATACTAATTGAGTCGTATAGTCTGAGGAACTTTCTTTGGACCTACTTCCCTCCTGTCTTTTCTCTTCTCCGAGTGTTTCACCAAGAATTCTTCTCTTCTCGTTTCGCCACTTCGGGGCCGTTCGGCTTCGTCCGCCCGCTAGTCGAGGAAACACGACCAATCACAGCTTGTAAGAGAGGGGATTGACGAATTTTCAAGGCTTTTACTGATTTACTCTCGCGTTGGACATCTTTGTTTTATACAATGACAGGGAAACGTAAGTAATAATAAATTCGACTAAACGGATTGTATCCATTTTCTTTATTACTAGACTATGTTTAGAAGTGTTTATATTTTCCTCCTAGAGAATTATTGCACGAAAAGTTAGGTAAGCAAGAAAGACGAGGAAACTTGTAACCCAGACCACCGATTAGAGGAACTTTAAAAGCTTCAAGGGCAATAAGTCACAGCAGCTAAGGCGCAAGAGAGCCTCGTAGAAGAAAGTCTTACCTATTCTTTTTGGACCAATGAAGGTGGCATACGTGACCAGTGTTTTGAAATCGTCACGTTCTCACACCTACGTGTGCCATTCGAAAGTCGGTGACCAGTCTAAGATCGCACGAAATATTTATCTTCATCCAGAATTCCCTTTGACTAATCTCTTTCATCCTTCAAGGGGTAAATAAAAGTAAAACCAGCTCGCTACAACCGATAGTTGATGCTGCTTAAATTGGAAATTTTTTTTACGATCTCTCCTGTTTTTCTGCTTTTTTTTAAAGAATAAAACGACATGTTCATTCAATCAGTATGTAGGGTCGCCTTTCCTAAAACATTCTCAGCTAGAGACATAGGAAACAAGATTAGAAATTGAATGTAAAAGTCTTATTTGTAAAAGAAAAATGTTTCAGGAAGTGAAATCAAGTAGATAGGAACTCACATCTCTTACCAATAGGATAATCAGCAATTCTGTTTTTGCCTTAGATATAAATTCAGGAAAATTCCCTAAACCTGGGTTTGACATTTCGCTGAACTGTATAAGACTAAAAATTCACACAACCCATCCTTCTACTTTAGTTTGAAGCGCTTTATGTATTATTCGAGTGATCTATATATTCCACTATAGGAACAAGTCTCGGTCAAAGATGATCTAAATTTCGAAAGTTCAGAAATTTTACTTATTCGTCTTCGATTTCGAATCCTTATCCCTTCTTTATACAGTTCTTTTATGAATTATTTTGTCAGTTATCTAACTAAAATAATTTAAAATTGAAATTTTAATTCTTTTAAATTCACCCTGAATTATTGCATTACATTCTTTTTTCATTCTCTTGAATTCTCGTTTTGCTGTCTTTAGTTTTCTATGTCTCTAATTCCGCCGTAAATTTCAATTTCAATTTCGCTAATGACTTCGCCATCGAAGTGTAGAATTTCTGTGTAGAATTTCTTGCACGATGTTGTCCACATTTTGTTGGAATCCTTTGAATCTCGATGAGAGAAAATACACAATCGTATTAATTTAGCTATATTTACAAGAAATCCATTCCGCCTTCATAGTTAAATCCACGAGTCCGTAATCTGTAGACCATTCCAACACATCTTCATTTAGACTTTTAATTACTTACCCATTTGCAACTTTCAGTAATTTTTCCTCATTCAGAAAGAAATAAAGCCGCTAATGTTATTTAGCTCTAAAGTATGAGTTGGCTTCATCCAAGATCGGTCATATTTCTCGAGTGCGCGAGTACGTTTGCGGAAAAGTTTAATAGCGCCATTAATTAAAAATAACGTTCAGATTTCATGCACTAACCGTGAATAGTTACGAGCAGGACGCTTCAGGAAGTGGCTCTACCTCTCTATCGTTATAAGGGTCGGTTCTTGAATCTCGGAGAAAGAGTCGAGCCCTTGCAGTTTGCGGAATCATTTAAATTTAGTGAAAGAGCTCTCAATTTCTCTCTTCCACTTCTTCTTTACCTAGTACGTCTCCCTACTCCTATATACTGTTCTCTGCGGCCGCCACACAATGCAAAAGGTAATAAGAATTATATGCCAGCTTATAAAACCATTAGCCTTGAGTGTACATTATACCGCAAAGGGCCGTTGGCGCTGGCTGTAGAATTCCACTAAAACGTGGATACGAATAATGCAAGGTTTGCTTCTCATAATGTGCTGCTAACCAACTCCAAGGAATATGCGGTAAATATAGAGAATAATAGTGCTTTTTTATAGCCACCGACATTAAGTATGAAAATAGTATAGTTGAATATGCTTTGTTTAGAAAAGTTCAAAAGACATTCAGGGGAAATCAGAAATGTCCGACGCGAGAGCAAATGATTAAAAATTTGAATATTCGACAATCCCTTCTTTGATGGGTCGAGTCTCCACGGATGCCGGGCGAACAAGCCGAGCCGTCCCGAAAGACGCCTCCGGACGTTTGAGTCTTCCGCTAGTCGTCAGTGGCGAAATAAGAACGTTAACGTGATGCCTGTATTGACCAATAAGGAATCAGTCCACGCATTTCGAGATATTTCGATACTTTTAGTGTATGATCATTTTAGAATAGGAAAGTTCTTAAAATATTCCAAAGTTTTATAAAACAAGTAATCGCATGTGCACTTATGTCTAGTTTTCAAAAATACAATCTCCTCTTCAGTTTGGTGTTAATTATGCATGATATTTCATAATTAAGATTAAAGCAAGATTATATTCAGATAATGATCTTCTGCCACTCAGCTTTAAATAGTACAATTTTCTACAATAGCTGGAATCTGCTAGAGCATTCTATGTAATGCTTTAAAAGATTCTCAAGATTTGAAAATTACCAGTACATTGTAGGCTTATAAAGTGTGAAATTTTCCCAGGAGCTTTTAACGATAAATGCACGGCACCTCGTGAATGTTATCTCACTGGCTGTCAACCCTCATACCAGTCCCATTATATTCTCGCCTTAGTGCTGCACTTATCGGACTATCAGATGTTACGCCCAAGACGTTAAGGCATCGCTGTAGAGATAATTCGCGTGTACGTCTTCTCCATATCGTGCCATGTCAAGTTTCCGAATGCAAAAATTCACATCATCTTTGAATGACGGGGTAATAAGTCAGGAGTGTGAAAACAAAATCTACTTTATGGCCTTTACTCAAAAATTGGAAACATTGTTTATCTGTTCTGTACTCCTTACTGTAAAACAACTATTCGACTAACAATATACAATAAAAAATACAATTCCTCAATAAAAATGTGTTTGGTTTATTCATCTTTTACGTCTTGAATTCGCAACATATCCCCAACTTTAAGATATAGGAGAAATAGGCAAAAGTGGTTCTTTCTCGTTTTGGATACAGAAAAAGGATTCTCTATACCGGGATAAGGATAACCGCAAGATTTAAAATGCACTCAGTATTGAAATTTACAAGCCGTTTATTAAATGAATTACATTAGCAGCACCTTTCAGAAATATCTCGATCCGCATCTGGAAAAAGAAACAGAAACTAAGTCTCTGGCTCCTCCACAGATTAGATCGTAGGCGTAAAATATTTAACTTACTTACCCAAAATTGGTTAGGGGTTGATAATGTTGAAGTGAGACTCTAGGTCTGTGTCGTTGAAACCCGACTCCGAGGTTGGTTCCAGTTTGGGTTATTGACTCGAAATTCTACTAAGTCCACGATGGAACTTGTATTTAATTTGAAGAGATACTTTTCCGCACAGAGTTTAAGACTGAAGATACTTTTTTCGAACTCTCTGTCAAAAATCCTCCGTATTTATAGGCCTTTTCCATGAATTAAAGATTACCGCTATGCATAGGGCCACGTGCACATTTTGGCAAATCACGTTTGATTTATGTATCAAACGCATGGGCATGCATAGTGCATTGGTGTTCCCACGAATTGAGATAATATTTTTTATGATTTTAGGACGGTGACAATGATATGTTTATGGCGGAAAGTGACAGGTCTTGATGCAATAAACTAATATACTAATCTAGTTTACGATAGTTGATCTTTTTCTTAAAAAAATATATTATATTGTGTATATTCAAATTCACGAGTTACATAGAGTGTAACTTTACTAAAAGGGTTTGAATTGTGGTCAAATGTCAAGAGATTTTGTGGATGCGGATACATAAATAGGTCAGATATTGAATCGATAGTTTTCTTAAAAAAGGTGACTTTTGAACAAGTTCGTACTTGCTTAAAATGAACATTTACGAAATAACAATATTGTTTGCTTAATACTTAATAGAGATACAATATTAATTGGTAGTGAACAAAATATGATAATCTAAATGCTAGTTACCCGAATGGATTACAATTGCGGGTCTTTTAAAGATTATTAATATATTTAAGAAAAATAATTAATATTACCTCACGGAGACGTGACACCTCTCTTGAAATTCTCATAAATATGCTTGATTCTAAATCAGAGATGGCCAACGCGAGAGGAAATGAGTAAAAATCTGTGAATTCATCAGACCCTTCAGTCGCCTCGGTTGCCGGGCGGACGAAGCCGAGCGGCCCCGAAGGACGCTCAAGTCTCGCGTGCTATTCGCCAGTGGCGAACCAAGAACGGGAGAATTCTCGGTAAAGTGCTCGGAGAAGGGGAAAAAACAGCTCGAGAACTTACGATCCGGAGGAGAAATGGCAGTAGAACTAATCCAACAGATGGCGCTCCGAAAAGGTAGGCATTGCCTTACATTGGAAAAATAATAAAAATATTTAAAAACATATTGATGTTTACAAATAATATATAATAATTGTAATTTATTTTTTTTCGTTTGTATTTGAAAACAGCATTATGTTTTTAATTATTTTTTGAATTTTCCCAATGCAAGACAATTCAAAAACCAACAATGTTTCGAGCTGAAAATCCTTGTTCTTAATACTATTTCCAGGACATTTTAAAATATTTTGTTCAGGATTAAACCTCGTTTCTATGTTTGAGTAGAGTATAAACACTAAAGGAACATCAGAGCAATATAAAAAGTTCGAATATTTGAAATGTTTCGAATGTGAAAAAAGGCGAAAATTCGAAAAATAAAATGTGTCAGATTTAATAAAGTTATTTCCTTCTGACTATCTATTTATTAAAGAATGTAAAAAATGTATAGATACACGCTTGCTTTCGCAATGAAAAGAATGATAAATCTGTCACCTTTGTAGGGAAAAAAATCCTACACAATTATAAAACCTTGTCAGGGAAAAAAAGTTCTCGTGATGAGTTTTGCAGGACATTGGTACTCGAGTCGCGAGATACCTAGGAAAGGAAGCATCTGGATTGGACAAATGCAAATAAAAAACTCTGAACGAGCGTCTGGACAAACATAACCTATCACAGTGCACGTCGTACCGGCTGCCACTGGTATACCGTTCTGGATAATATATTTCTCGTACCAGCCGAGTCCCGCGTCAGTCACAGGCGTAGCGTACTACGATTGCAGCATTTTTATGGGCCATTTTTATGAGCCGCATTCTGTGTTTCCCTCTCCTTCTAGTTGCCTACCGTCAATCCCCAACAAACTCGCAATCCTCTCCTTGTTCCGTTTTCTATCACCCTACTCCATGTCCATGAGGGAAGCGATAAGTTTTTTTAGAGGTCCTGTTAACCTTTTAGTTTGTTTCATTTCCGAATTTAAAAAAGTTTTAACTGGTCAGAACCAGGACCTGCATTCTTTGACCAAGGACGCTGATCATAGACCTTTCTATCATGTGATTGTTGACCTTTGATCACTTACCGTTCGTAGATCAAGATCAAAGAAGGTCAATGTTCAAAGATCATTGGTCAAGTATTAAATGTCAACAGGTCAAGGATCAGAAGTCAACGATAAGTGGTGAAAGGTCAATGTCAAATGTTCAAGGTGACTGTTCATAGGTCAATTTTAATCATGGTATTAGGAAGGCAACTTGAAGTTAGTTATTCTGATCAGTGCAGAAAGAAAGATATTAAGAAGTTTTTTTACCAGAACAAGGTGAAGCGTAGACACTGCTCCAAATTTTAGCTCGATGCATTCTCTGGAATTTATGGCCTAAATGAGGTGAAAGGACTCCCTTCCCAGCCCTTCCACTCTGACTTTGACTCTCTTTCCCTCACAGTTTTTCCCCCATAAATTTTCATTGCAGCTCGTCATGAACTTCCACTCTAAAAGGCTCAAATCCCCTAGATGAATTCCTTCCATTTCTCTCATTCAATCTGAGTCAGACAGTAAATCAATTGTGTCGTAAAAAAAATAATTGGAACATCTTGAAGACGTGGAGAGGAGGCACTAGATTTCGATAGATTCCTTCGTCTCGTCACTCAACTTTATTTTCTCACGCACACATCTACAATAATTTTTTCCTCTTTGAAAGTTCCTTTTCCTTAGGAGACGATTTCCTCTTCATAATAGTCGATATAGGCAATCACGTAATCTTATAAAATGGCTGCAGGTGCGAAGCGTCGTTCTATGGAGTGTTGGTGGTCTGTGCGTTCAATTGGGTACATAAAGCCGTAGTTATAGAAACTATAAAACGAAGTTTGCAGTTTACGTCTCCATACGCAGTTGTCAGACATTCACACAAACATTCGCATACACAGATGTCGTTGGGCGACGGCAACAAGGACGGCAAATCCACCTCGCATTTCAGTAAAACGTACGCGAAACGGCGGAACAGATACTAAGGGAGTTGAACTCGCGACCCCCCCCCCCCCCTAACTCACACCATTGGCGCCTCGTTCTTCACTGGCAAGTTATATACTTATGCGCTCACGCGTTTACACTTTACTGAATATTCACGGTGGAATTACCTTTATTGCCAAGCAACTTCGATCACACTAACATCTTTAGAGATATGCACATTCATAATCAATATCCATAACCAGTAGTTTCTGAATACTCAACACGTTCCGAACATTTCGAGTAAGGAATTATTATTAATAATAATAATAATAATAACAATAATATAATAATAACAATTTCACAAGACAAATCGTCATAATCTTTAATGCGGAATGACTCTGAAAATATCGGAATGGCTCGGAAAATTTCGGAAAATTTTGGATTGGTTCGGAATGAATTTCACTTTAAAAATTTCCCCAGAGCAATAAAATTCTTCTTGTAACCTTCTTGAGATAGTGTCTCTTATTTACGAAAAGTTATACATAGAATATCAATTCTCGAAATATACAGAACGTATACAATGCAATCTAAACCTATATTCTCCAAGTTTATGACGAAAGCTGACTAGAACAGTGCAAGCACGTCTGTAGAGAGGAGCACAATAATAGTTTGCGACATATCGATTGCTATCACTTCGGTAACTCTGAAGGTGGGTAAATCTATTACAGAGATAAGTCTGCATGCTACTTGGTATGGCAACTTGGTAAACTGGGCCATCAGATAGAGTGAGAGCATTCGGTAGCTTAGGTGTGGCTGATAGCTAAAGAACGACTGATATCTGTGAATACACTTCGAACTTCCGTCTACTACCTTACCAATTGCAGAAGTTCGTAGGTACACCGAATTTTGATTGTCGAAACTCTGAATTTTGGTTTCCACGAAACCTTATGCAGTGAATCCTCTAGAATTAGAAATAAGTTATCCCTCCGAAAGCTAATAAAGTGATTGAGCAATTTCAAATCAAAGTAAATTTAGACTAAATATATCCATCTTTTATGGAAGTGTTACGTCCTTATTATTAAATGCTTAATTTCCTAATTGAGCAACAAAATCTATTATTCATAATTATTTCCCTCGTTTTAGTTTTCATTACCATCAGTCGGTAATATTACCATCAGTCGATAGTATTACCATCACTCGGTGATGCAGATTTCTGACAGGAGTCGATAATCTGTCGGTATATTCTACCTTACCGGCTTAGTAATCATGTAATATTGGGATTCTCCTTTTGATTTGATTAAAATCTTTTTTCAATTATCAAGTTATTGTTGCTATTTTATTAATTTAATATTTCTAATCGACTACCTCTATTATATTTCCTTTTAGATTGAATTTGTTGTTTCAAAAGGTAACATTGAGGGTTTGTTCTAAACTAAAGTAAAGTAGAACTCTTACATACCGACACAATATTGATAAATGGGGAAAAACTACATTACCGACCAATGGTAACATTAATAGGGTTCTGTTCTAGGTTTAATTAAGGGACATGCAAACCTGATTCAGTCAAATTTTTATCTTTTTCTTTAAGTTTTCATGTAAAATCAGAGACCTAAGCAGAGAAACTCTAAAAATGGAAACCAGACGGAAGTAAAATAATCATTAAAAATTTTTTAACTGGGGTGAGAATACCGTAAGAAGACCGTTTACGATAACGTACGTTGTGAAAATGGCAGGTCGAGTTTACACCGTAGTAAAATATCCGGACGTCGTATAACTACGTACTTTGGTGAAAAATCTTTGTACTTTATTTCCGGCGCACTTTCTCGAAGTTTCGGGCTTTATTGCATTCCAGCTTTCCTCGCCGACTATCTGGATGCCACTTACCCTCGAGGGCGAGGTTCGCGCGCTACTTAAGGAACTTTTCAAGGATACGGAACATTCGATAATTGCGAAAGTTTTACGCTTTAAATTCTGCATTCTACCGGGTTTCGAATCGCCAACTTCCGCTCTCTTTATTCCGGACCACCGCTTCTATCGCCCTGGGCGGATTCCCCACAAAATTTCTCAAATTCTGACGAAGGTTCGACGTTGTTCGACATCACGTCTTTAAGAAAAAGTCAACTTCTATAAATTTCTTTTTTCATGTATTAACTCCACCCTCAAATTTTTATATACTCATTTCTTATGTCAAGAAAGAAATAAAATTGTCAGTTAGTTCGTATGACAAATTTTTTATGGGAGATTTATCTTTCTACATTTCCATCTACATTCCGATTGGCTCGTACAGTTTCGGATAGAAATCTTTCTTTGACATCGAATCTGCTTTACTCCATGTATGGATAGGTAATTTGTTTTATAACGTCGGAGTAGCTTGGATTATTCAGATGGGATTTCTCATTTTTCGCGGATTCGCTCGCAATGAAACGGATTCAGACGGATAGAAATTTTTCTATCCGAAATTATCGTCAGCATTGTTAATTATGTCTTCAAGCTTCTTGCAATAAAAATAACTTCAAAACTATAGCCATAATGAAAGAACAAAATTTATGTCGAGAACTGCAGAAAGCAAATAGGTTTACACTCAAAACAAAAGAAAATATCAGTTATTAATTTTTTTTAAAGCACCCCAGCAGAGAAAGATTAACCAACCAAAAGTTCACATAAAACACTTTTCACCCTCTCGGTCTGAGGGTGATTCCAGAACGTTCCTAAACAACCTCGGGGGAATTAACAGTCTCCACGTGCAGAAGCGTTCCAATCTTTCACGGCACTCGACGCGTTTCGGGTCGACGGACCTGCGGTTCCAACAGAATCCCCGGCCATTTCACTCGACAAAAAATCGTGGCAATTTGCAGCGAAGGATTTTCGCGGTCGGTTTCACGCACTTAATTTGCCGTGTTGTATTCGAAAAAGGAAAAGAAACACGTTAGGTAGAGCAGACCCTAGAATAAAGCAAAATAAAAATCCGAAAGTTTCGTACAAAAAAAAATTTTATCTTTCTGTATCCGTTTTATTGTGAAATCTCTATCCGAGTGAATCAGTTTCATTCTGAGCAAATCCAATAATAATAAGGTGTCTTATTCGAATTAATCCGCGTGAATTTATTTCAGATTAACCTTGGATTCATTCCGATTGATGCGGATTCAAAAGTTGATTTGAATAAGCCTCGGATTCATGCGGAAAGGATTTCTTTCCTTTTACCCTTCCATTTGTTAATAGCATGTAAAACGCATCAGAAACCAAAATTATCATGGAATATATTAAAATTATGAAACAATTATTTAATTAAGTTTAAAATTCTACATATTTTCGAAAAAGTATTCTCTTTTACTTTAGAAAAGTTTTCTCCTTATGGCTTAGGTATCCATACTATCCATATACCTATAAGTGGTTCATATAAATTGAACTACTTTCTTTTATTGCAAATCCGACAAGCCAAAGAAAGAATACGACTTTCATCCTTTCGATCAACAACAATTCGTAAAAGAAAAAGATTTTCCGTATCGGTGCAGAATCCAGCTCTGACTTAATACATATTACGTTCTTATAAACCTGCCTTCATCATAAAGCACCATTGAACACCCGGAACCTGCTGAGGCTGAACAAACAAAGATATGCGAGATCCGGTGACAATACATTTGTCCATTCTCTTGATTGACGGCTTGACTCTATTTTCCTTGTTCCCTATTTCCTTTCCTTCGACCATATCCGTAGTGCCCACTCATCACAGGACTAGAGAAAACAGTAGTAAAACATAATCCGTGATTATAGGCTTATATTTCACTAAGGATTGCGCAGAATGGAGACCAACATTCGAAGGTTTATTGGAAACACCTAAAGCAATCGATGACCAAGGAACGAAAAACTTCTAAAACATAAGAACGAAAGGAACAAGGGAGGCAAGTATAATCCTTAAGTTGGATTAAAGCCACTTTACTACTTGTCGAATTAATACGTCTGAGTACCTCATGACCCTGCCACGACAGGACTTATAAGAACTTTGTAATCACAGTCTTAATACAAAATCGATTGAAGGAGAATGAAGAGTACTCTGCAGTGTTCAGTCAACACTTTTGTGTTTTAAATTCTTCTTAAATGTAATCTTAATAGTATTTCACTGGTTTAAACAAAATCTAGTCTGAGAATTCCATCTCAATAAAAGAGAAGTTTATTATAGAAAGATCCTGCCGCTGTGACCAATTAAGATACCCTCTTTTCTCTGCAGTATTTAGATATCGTATACACACAATATTCAAATACCCAGTGGGCAAAAAGACATAGACATCCTGAGGACGTGTTAAAGACATCAATTGGACTGACATGAACGTCCTAAGGATGTCTTTAAGACGTCGTCAGGATGTCCATGTCTTTTGGCCTTCAACCAATTCATATCCCCTTTTGCCGTCTGTTGATATAAACGGATATAATATATATATATACATATATATATATCTACGGACTTATTATAATATCCCTTTTTAACTTTCAACAAACAGATACCATCTTATGCTCCAACATCAAGATATCCCTTTCTCCGTTGAAGACCCAGATACTAATTTTTTCCTCTAACACTCGGATATCATCTAACACTATTCTTTATCCAAATAATCAACAAAATATGTTGTTGCTACAGAAGCAACAAAGTTTTTGGTTGTGCCAACCAAATTTTTATTGAACCAACCAAAGTTTTGTTAATTCAACCAAAACTGAGATTTTGTTGGTTCAAATGAATTTTCTTGGTCGAACAAAAAGTTTGTTGAAAGAATCAAGATTTGGTTGGCACAACCAAACAATTTTTGTTGCTTCTATAGCAACAAAATGTTTTGTTGTCCGCATCAAACATTTTTCTCAGTGTATAATCTCCCACATCCAGATACCACCTTATACCTTGCAGATTTAAATATCATCTTGAATTCTCTAAGATCCAGGTACCACCATACTCTCCATTAACCAGATATTATTTTATATCCTCCAACTTCCAAATACCCCATACTTCGCTGTAAGATTCAGGTATCACTTTTTTCTAAGACAACTCAAATATCAATTTATACCTTTCAGAATCCAGATACCACCTTATTCTTCAATAATAAGTTATCTCTCACACCTAAATACTAACTTATATAAGAACCCGTGTAGAAATTTTGTTGTGGCCCCTGTCGGGTCCAGATCGGGTGATTTTAAACCGTTGATGGAACGCAGAATCCGACCGGACCCAGATCTGACTAAATCGGGCAAAGTCTGGCCCCGATCGGGCCAGGTCTGGTCCCGGTCAGGTTCCGCTTTCCATCGCCGATCTGGGCCAGGTTTGGAAATTTCTTGTCCCAGATCGGCGATGGAAAGCGGAACCAGACCGGGACCAGACCTGGCCCGATCGGGGCCAGACTTTGCCCGATTTAGTCAGATCTGGGCCCGGTCGGGTACTGCGTTTCATCAACGGTTTAAAATCACCCGATCTGGGCCCGACAGGGGCCACAACAAAATTTCTACACGGGAGTAACCGGATTGGTACTGAGGATTTTAGGGTGGGCAAAAGACAAGGAAAAGAGAGGTGGAGAAGAGGTTTGGGAAGATAAATGTAGAGGAGCTAGAGGAGGCCGGTTTTGCCGGAAGAGAGGAATGTTGCTCAACAATTAGGAGGTGGTGGAGGAGAATAGAAGTTTGGTAACTGGAGCAATGGGGAGGCGGTGGGGGCGGGTTAGTGATGAGAATCTGTAGGAGGGGAAAGCGTTTATACAGAGGGTGTATAATAAAAGGTGTAAAGGGATATTTCTGGGTGTGGAAGAGGCAAAGAGATGAGGAGGGGGTTCGAAAATATGATTGATAAGGATGGAAAAGAGATGGTAGAGAAGAGGTTCTGAGGGTATAGTGGACGGGGGTGGAATTGAAAGTGGAATGTAGGTTGAAGTTTAGGTTTAGGAAGGGGTAACTGTTGGATCGGTTGGAGGGGTGTTGGCAACTGGAGCAATGGGGGAGTTAAAGGTGAGGATGAGGAGGGGTAGTTGGGGGAGGGTGGGGAACGGCGTAACGGAAGGAGCTAAAGAGGAGGATTTGTGGGGGGGGGAAAGCGCAGATATATTTATATATATATAGGTATATTTCAGGGTTGAAAGAGGGAAAGGGATGAGGTGGATGCTCGATAGTGAAATTAATGATGATGAAAAGGCAGAGAAGTTTTAGGGGTATGACGGGTTAGGGGCAATTGAAAGTGGAGTGTGGATTTAAGTTCTGGTGTGGAGGGATCTTCGGGAAATCGGTAGGGGTAAAGTTAGGAGGGGAATGAAAATATAGAAGGGATAGAATCATCGGTAACGAGGAGGAATCAGGAGGGGAGGGTGAAGAGGGAATATTGATAGTTTATGAGATAGTGAAGATGGTGGAAAAGGGTTGAGGAGGGGGCTCTAGGAGGATTTAAATTGAAATGTGAACTTATGTTCTGGTGTGGAGGGAACAATTAGAGAATCGGTACGAGGAGTAGAAGGAACTAGAGATAAAAGGGAAAAGGGGAAATGTCACAGCTTATAGAGAGAGGGCAGAATTAAAGGAATGGTGTGGAGGAAAATTTATAGAATCTGGGTTGGAGTTCTGGTGTGGAAGGGGCATTTGGAAAATAGGTAGGAAGAACGTTAGGTGGAAATGGAGGGAAATATGGAGGGGCAAGAGGAGGCTGGGTATATCGGAAGACATATTGTTGCTTAATAATCAGGGCGTGGAGGGGGAAAATAGAAGGTTGGTAATTGAAACAGAGGGGCTTAAGAGGAGGATCGATAAAAAGCGAAATAATAGAGTGGGGGCAGAATAAGAGAAGTGGTGTGGAGGGAAATTTCAGGTTGGTGAAGAGACAAAGAGATAAGGAGGGGGCTTGTAAGTGGGATTAATAATGATGAAGAAAATATTGTTAGAGAAGAGATTTTTGGGATAGGGAGGACTGAAGGGGATTGAATGTAAAATCTGGGTTAAAATTCTGGTATGGAGGGGACATTTGGAAAATTGATAGGGGAAAAGTTACAACAGGAATTAAAATCTAGACAGACTAGATCGATTCTGATGTGGAGAGGGCAGTTGGTGAATTAGGTAGGGTGAAAGTTAGGAGGGGAATGAAAATTATAGAGGGGGAATGAAAACGAGAGGAGGGATTCTCAATTCTTGAAGCGGCAGAAATTTATTATTGTTTCACCTTCAGTAGTAAAATACAAGGAAAAGTTTCATTCCGGCCAAAGTTTCGCGCCATCTGCGTATTTTTCTTGGGCTCTTCCGCTTTCGATGCAACGGTGGATACGCTAACGCGATCCAGGGGCGTCCGGGCTGCTTTCTACGAGATTCTACAGTTTAGAGGAGCATTTTCAACGTCAGGTCTGGCATTTTTACGCCTGAAAAGTTTTACCCTGGTCGAGAAAAAGCACAAGTATATCTGAAACTCGGCATGTAACTCGTGACCAGAGAAAAATCGCGGTTTGCAATCGTGAGGGTAGAGGTTATGGCCGCAAAGTGTGGTCGACAAAAGTCGGAGTAGTTTAGTTTAGGGGGAAAGGTGCAGGGGTGGAAAACCGTACTGGACAAAAGTTATAAATACGGAGTTGAGAAAATTGGAAAAGTTTCGACGGGGTTATATCGACAGTTTTCCACGACGCGTTTCGCGGAATTCCCTCGTCAAATGAGCGGCGCAATGGTGCTTTATCGAAAGTGGCGAATTATTCTCCGCAAAAAGCTCTCTGCGGTCTTTCGAGTATGTATATCGTGACCGAGAGCACTTTTATTACCGTTAATCCAAATGGAATTGCAATTCAATCAAAACGCCCAATTTACCGTGTTTTAACCTTGTGCAGTGGCCGCTTACATACCGAAAATTTATTTATTCATCCGTAAATTCGAATCAATGAACCGTACGCGTTATGCTTGTATCTGCAACAAGCGGAATCGTCTGTTGCGTATAGATGAACATAAATACTGATAAAAAAAATCTAACAAAAGAAATTGTCTTTGGTAGGCAGTTACAAAGAGCGAAAGGATATTAATTAGTTTTCAAATAATCCAGTGCATTGTTGCGTATAGCATGGTGAAAATTGAACATATTTTAATTTGCGGTACATGAATTTTTGAAAAGGCTTTTCTAAAAGAATATAATAGAAGGGTTTACAAAGAGATGTTTAAACAATTTTTGTATAGATTTCTGCTTCAAAATTTTTATAATAAAATGAGCAAAGGATGTGGGCGAAATCCTAGGGGCGTGGCTAATGCGGTTATCATATAGGGCGTGACTAATGAGTGTGTATCGTATAAGGGCGTGTCGTGTATGAACGAGGTGGGCGGGATCGATGGGCGTGGCTTATGGTCTTGTTTTTTATTTCTCCCTTTATATTTCAGAGATTATTTTATAGTGATGAATTATTTTTAAATACTTTTTTATTATGCAAGCAAGATTTGAGTATCTTGCGTTTTCTTAAGAAATATAATAAGTATTTATGAAAATGTTTCTTTTCTGGTATTTTTGTAGCGTTACGAAATATTTGTTACGGATGTGAATTCTGAGATTTTTTACATATAAACATTTTTACCTAAAGTTCTTGAAAGCATTTCTTTCATAATTTGTTATCTGAAGAAATATCCTAAACTTGGTAATTGATTTGTAGAAGGTCCGATGGAATGAAATGTTCCACTGAGTCTGTTACTTGAAGTAAAATCGAGTTTGTGACATTTTCTCTGTCTTCTCTTTCCCTTGGTTCTCTTAGACTCTTAAAGTCCCTAAGGACAATTCCTGTTCCTGGGACGCGAAAATGGATTAAAGAGCTTCACGAGACAAGAAAGTCGTAAGAGCCTGACGCGAACCACAGGTTATGTCGGACTAGTCTGGACAAGCACGAACAAGTACGAGAAAGTAAAATCCAGGGCAATTCCCGCTGACAGAGAGTTACCGATCGACTTGTGTCCACGCTGTCGCCCTCATCGTTTACGCCCCTTACCTGTAATTCTCCTTTGCCAATTTTCAAGGACTTGAGTAGTCCGATGTAATTCTAGGCATTGAGCTTCATCAGAGTACGTGGAGCCATGTTTCTGAAAACCGCTAGGGTTGCTTTTCTCAGGTTCCTCTGCTTGGAGTTACATATGCACTACATGCACATTCAGAGAAGTTGAAGACAGATTGAGTCCAGTCGAGCGTTATTGATATTGGCATATATCTAGTGCAAACATTCAAAGGAAGTGTTCCGATAATAGTTCGTGCTTGAATTAACTTATTTAAAACTTTAGTAACTCAGAGTGTTGGTAATAAAGGAAGATGCACTATTTTTAACAAGTGGATCATATAAAACAAAATTATTTATTAGATATTGTGAGAGAAAAAGTAAGTCTGGGATTTTATTTAGGATTTTTATTCAAATACACAAATATACAGAAACCACGCCCCAAACCAGGCCCCATGACACGCCTATGCGTTATATAAATTAGCCACGCCCAAAACCACGCCCATGACACGCCCCAAATTAAATTAATTAGTGTAAAGTATGTAAAAAGGAGAGTGAAAGAGAGGGTAAACAACAGGTTTTGAAAATAGTGTTCAAAATTAGGGTTGAAAAAGGTGAGATAAAAAAGAAAATAAATTTTGAAAAAGTTTTGCTAAACAACTTTATCATTTCGATGTGGAAACAAAAATTAGATTACAAGTCTCCATTCCTGGAACATTACCCATCTTAGTCTTCCGGGAGCATAGTGATCGCAAATTCCACGAGGGTTTACACCCTTGTTGGCTGACATCGACCCCACGTTCCTTTTAAAGTGGGACGCCTTTGATTAAAGTTTGCGTCTCACCGTTCGAGCTGGAAGTAGTGGCAAATAAAACAACCACTCTGGTTCGCATGCGGGAGTTAAAAGTCGGAGTAACGCGCAGTAAAAGGGTCGCTTTCTTATTCCAAACAACTTCTTCTCAGGATTATCCGGATTAAATGATCTCCGACCTTGACAAAATCAGTATTCCTTCTTCCTTGTTAACTCGTTCCATTTTACTACTTTCCTCTGCAATTCATTATTTTTAAAATAATTACTTTTATACAAAAGACCGGATAAATTTGAAAACCGGAGCACGTACCTTATTCACAATCAGAAAATAGTTTAAACAATTATTTATAGATTTCTATTAAAGATTTTTACTATAATAATAAAAGTGAAGGGGGCGGGACCACAGGGGCGTGGCTAAGGCGTGAGTGTCGTATAGGGCGTAGTTAATTTGTGTAATGTGTTGGAATAAGGAGGGCGGGATCAATCGGTGTGATATATGGAAGAGGATTTCATTTCATTCGAAGTGAATCGCCAGCGTACGGGCGTGGCTAACTGGTGGGCGTGTCTGGCTGATGGGCGTGGTTGCATAATGGGCGTGGTTGGCTGGTGGGCGTGGCTATGTGGTGTGGATATTTGGCATATATTAGGGCCTTGCTAACGTGGTAAATATCTGTTGTGTTACAAATTTTTGTGATCAGGAAGAGTAGTCAGAATGTGACAGTTACGAAAACTGGAAGATTGGAAAAGAGATTTTGAAAAGTTGGAAAGGAAAAATGGAATTTGTGGTTAGAAAAAGGGATTTTTTTACAGTTCAGTATATGTGCTATTAATAATAAAATTTCTAATGATAATAAATTAATAATTTTTTTTTTTAATTCAAATTTAATTTAAATTTAAACATTTTTTTTAATCTCCCTTTTCTCACTGTCTTTCGAAGAGCTACTTATCGCATTTTGAATTCTTTCTGCTTTTAAAATTATTCTTTGGAATTTACATACAACTTCCCTTCGTTCAATTAACGATTCACTTTAAATTATTCTTCTCTGTTAATTTGAAAAAGCTGGAAATTCTATTAAATTTAATATGTGAGCGCTAAGTCTAACAAAGGGGTACATGTAATATTTTAATTAGGTATATTTTGATTATAATTACTCATAAATTGTAGAAACCTGAGTTTTCGAATAACTCTGATGTAATTCAATTATGAAATTGTTTCGATCTAATTACATTAAACTCTACTGATATTATCTAAAGCAGTACTCGCTCAAAAAAGGAATAAGCAGTTTATGTGAACAATAACAAGTTGCAGGATAAATGAAGCAATTTTGAGGTAATAAGCAACATCAAAATTTTATTTTTTTTTTTAAACGAGAAAACTGAAACTTATTTATTTTCGACAAAAAATTTATCAAATTTTCATTTCGAGATTTCACAAAATATTCAAACACGCAGGTAATTCACATTTAATTAATAACTCATCCAGTTACTTCTTCTAATGTTTCAATTAATATTGGATAAATATGATTTGTTTCACTAATTTACGTCTTTATTATTTCATTATTTACACACGATTTATCACACATCCAATGTGAACATAATCTCTCTAACCTAATCATTGATATTCATCGATAATCGGATTTATTTGATACATAATATTAACAAATTGGAGTTTGAACGAAAAACTCGATATTTCCATTTCTCGAGGCGGATCATCAATATTTGGAAATTTGCCAAAAATTGTCCCCAGCAATTAACTAATGATTTATTTGAAAAAATATTAAATACAATTTTCTCTAATAAAATAATTATTTAAAAAACGAGTGATTAATCCAAATCAGTACAATGATATTTATTGAATACAAAGCAAAAGAATAAAAAATTCAGTAAAGCTAAAATATTACGCAAATGGTGAATTTAATTCAATTTCATGTAATGCTTTAAAATCCCTCTAAATCTATTAACTAGCTGTTAAGTTGTATCAACTTTTGTACTCATTCAATGAGTACTTTGCTTCTTGTAAGCAAATATGATTTACTTCCTCATAGATGAAGCATTAAGTATTCTTTACATCAGCATTAAATTTTGATTACTTGAGAAGTTTTATTAAAAAAATTCATTTTCGAAAATTACAATAAAGCATAACATTCTTATTTTTTTACAAGATGCATTAATCTTTTAGGTGAATCGATTCGTCTAGACATAAAGAATATTCATTTTCCTTACGTCAACTCAAAATTGTGATTATTTGAAAACATAAAGCGAAAAATTAACTTTCAAAATTATAAATAAACATAACTTCCTTATTTTTTAATGAAATGCATTAATCATATAGGTCAATCGATTCGTCTCCATGAAAGGAATCTTCATTTTCCTTACATAAGCTTTAAATTTTCAATATTTGAGAAGTTACATTGGAAAAATGAATTTTACGAAAATTATAAAAGTATATTAAAGTTGTAAAATTGGGGCGCATGAATATGCCCCAAATTCTATTTTTCATAAAATTTAATTTACATAAACTTATTTTACCTAATCATAATGTGCTATAATTTTTATGTTTCCTAATTTCAATTTTACATAATTTTTATTATTCCTAATTATTATTTTCCATAATTTTTATTTTTCCTAAAATCTGTTTGTCCTAATTTTTATTATTCATAATGTTAATTTCACATAATTTTTATTTTTCCTAAAATCTATCTGTCCTAATTTTTATAATTCATAATATTCATTTCTCACAATATTTATTATTCATAATGTTCATTTTACATAATTTTTATTATTCATAATGTTCAATTTTCATATTTTTTAATTTTCATAATCGCTGTTTGCCATAATCTCCAAGTAACATAAATTCCATTCTTCATAACGGATGTCCGGTCAAATTTCTGGTCGTTGTTTCCCATCCATGTCTAGTTAAAATGGATACTTCTTTTCTTAAATAGAAATGGCGCGAAATTTAAATAGGGTGATTATTATTATTTGCTTAGAGAAGAATTAAATAAATGAAATTGTACAAATATTAATATAAAGGTGCAATTAATTAATATTTGTTAATATTTATACAATTCCATTTGTATGTTCTTTTGTCCGCAAATAATAATAATCACTCTATTTAAATTTCGCGCCATTTCAATTTAAGAAAAGAAGTATCCATTTTAACTAGACATGGATGGGAAACAACGACCTGAAATTTGACCGGACATCCGTTATGAAGAATGGAATTTATGTTACTTGGAGATACTGACAAAAAACGATTAGGAAAGTTAAAAATTATGAAAATTGAACATTATGAATAATAAAAATTATGTAAAATGAATATTATGAATAATAAAAATTAGGGCAAATAGTTTTTCGGAAAAATAAAAATTATGAGAAATGAAAATTATGAATAATTAAAATTAGGACAAATAGATTTTAGGAAAAATAAAAATTATGGAAAATAATAATTAGGAATAATAAAAATTATATAAAATTAAAATTAGGAAATTTAAAAATTATAGCACATTATGATTAGGTGAAATGAGTTTATGTAAATTAAATTTTATGAAAAATAGAATTTGGGGCATATTCATGCGCACCATTTATCTCTCTCTACACACACACACACACATCCGGACATTTTTTCAGATGATCATATTAGATATATTGCCCTTGAAATGTATTTAAAAAAACCTCTTTTAGGAAACTGGATTTTGTCACCACTACAAAGCTTCCTCTATAAGAAGGCAATAAAATCACTTAAAAACTATCACAAATTTCTCAAAAATTCTTACAAGCTTCTTAAAGTCCTTACAATTCTACAAAAAATTTACGATACATTAAAATTCTCTGAATTCCTAGAAACTTCTTAAAGTCCTTCAAAATAATTGATTTCTGGAAATCTTTAGAAGTTTTGTAAAATCTATAAAATAAACTATAATTTATTATTATTATTAATAGACAAGGGATGCTTTCCCAATTTGATGTTATTATCAATTACTTAATTAAATAAATTATAAATTATTGATCCCCCTATTATTTTCTATTTTTATTATCAAATAAGTAAAAATATTGGAACCAAAATATAGGTAATGAATGCTGTTAATTTCAGTTAAATTGATTAAAGACCAGTTACGTGATCAATGGATGGATCAATAAGGGTGTATCTTCCGATTTCGAGGGGGGTCAATAAAGGCATATATCATGTGAGGGTCAAGAAAGGCGTATGTTATGTGAGGGAAAAGAAGTGCGTACGCCACGTGGGCGTCAAAAAGGGCGTATTTTACATGTGGACCAAAAAGTGCGTTTGTCACGGGGGGGGGGGGAATAAGGGCATATGTTATGTCAGGTTCAAGAAGGGTATATGTCGCATGGGGGTCAAGAAGGGCTTAAGTAACGTGGGGGTCAATAAAGGGACTAGATCCCTGACATTTTCCTAATTTCCCTGATATTTCTGTGACTTCCTTGACATATGTTGTCACCCTGGTATTTCAATCTATAATTCCGTATCCCTCATCACGAAGGTTTACCAATCATTGAATCTCTGATTTCGATTTGCGTGAAAGACCGACTTGGCAAAAAACGAAGGTAAACAAGCGTCGGAACGCGCGGCCTTCCTACAAGTGGAGAGAGAATTGGTAGCGGAGGGTGCACGAGGTGGATAGACACCCCGGGGGTGTATGTGCGCGGGCGCGACTTTGCGGGTCATAGAGCGCTGGGTATATAACCGGGCGGATGCCTTCGTCCTTTAGTCTTGCGTTTATCGTCGCCGTGACGATATACGCGTTCTGACGCGATACTAGATAGTGCCGTGTGCGTGTCTACCTTTGCCTAAACCTCAGTGAATTTTTCACAAGCAACTAATTTTTTGAGTCAAATTAAGTGAATCGCACATATCTGGATATTTCCCAACTACTTTCAGTCATCAAGAATTTTTCAATTTATAATTTCACCAAGAAATTGACACTTAATCTATTACCCAGAGAATATATTTTCCAGAGAATTTATTTCCTAGAGAATTTCCATCCAGAGGAATTTGTAATCTACTTGAGTTAGAGGACCAGATAATCTCGATCAAGAAGACTTGGATCATCAAAAAGTGGATAGAGGGTGAATTTTAAGTTGAGCCGAATTGATGAAAATAATTTTCTAGGTAAACAGTAAGACCTTAATGAGAGACAATTTCTCTCTACGGAGAATTGATAAGGATTTCTGACTTTAGAATTGACGATGAGGTTCAAAACTATGGACAGAGATTTAGATATTGATTTTGGATTAATTTCACTTCTTTGAAAATCTTGAGTCTTGTGATACATATACATCTCTTGTATTCGATTTCTTCCTTTGATATTTGATAGCTCTGCATCATGGATTAGTTTCATTTTTCGCATATCCTTGAAGTTCTAGTGATTTGGTTCCTCAAAGGAGGAACCAAAAGAAAAACAGAAGAATAAACAAAGCAGAAAGAACTGTTCCGTGAGGAGATTGTTGATGCTCAGATTTTCCAGAACTGATCTGACCCTCTCCCTAAACTAAGATATTGTAAAAGCCTTCGCAGCCACTATTACTATCTCCACTCCATTAAATCTTCCCGACTTTTAAGATCATAGAAATTCTGCAGATCCTCTTCGGAGGAATTTCTCCACGTGATGAACCACCTCATCTATCAAGTCTCAGAGAAAAGCCCTGCCGGGTTTGATCCCGCAGAGAGCTCTTGAGGATTGTGTGCTGGTGAAAAAGTGCCGGAAGTGGGGTATTAGTGCGTAAGGTGTGCATTGGGGTTTTCGTGAATCGGTGGTTGTGTGATGTGGAAGGTCGGGGTTGAAGAGCAGAAGAGTGAAAGAGGAAAAAGCTGTGTGCGCAGCAGATAGCCAGCGCAGAGGATAAATTGCGCTTTTAACGAGAACCATGAAGCGTCGTCAAAACGTTTACGGAAACATTAACGGTAACGTTTGTTATTGCCATGGTGTAAGGAAGACCACGCGTGTCACATGTGGAGGTGAGATTAGCGAACCACCCACCTGGTGTGTCTATGTGGCGGTGGTACTTGTCGCCGTCGGATGCTACCTCAATGCTTTTAGTGGTGATTTTGTTCATGATGATATTCCAGCCGTTGTCAGGAACAAGGATGTTCTCGCGCAAAGCAGTTTGGTTAGTGTTCTTAAGGACGATTTCTGGGGGACACCGATGCAAGACGTCAACAGCCACAAGAGCTACCGGCCACTTACCACCTTGACATTTCGGTAAGATTTGAATCTTGATTTGTGTTTGTTTGGGCAGCGATATAGGGTTGGGTGACCATAATTAATTTTTGGAAAGTAGGACAATGGGGGTTCAAAAAAGAGGACAATGTGGGATTTAATATCCCAGTGGGCAAAAAGACATTGGAATCCTGAGGACGTCCATGTCAGTTCAATTGATGTCGAAAAGACGTCTCACATCCAAAAGACGTCTTTAGGACATGAGTCGTCTTTTGGACATCATTTGAATTGACATGGACGTCCTGAGGATGTCTTTAGGACGTCTTCAGGATGCCAATGACTTTTTGCCCACTGGGATGGGATTGCAAATTTGTAGAAAAATCACTAGTGTTGTGTAAATTATTAAAATGTAAAAACCTGGACAAAAACCCGATTATAGATCAAAATCGTGTAGGACAAAAGTCAGATTGTAGAAGATTTCCAAGGATTTGGAATTATAAAGAATTTCAAAGATTTCTTTGAGATTCTACAGGTTTATAAAGATTTTAAGAAGCAAATCGTTTCAAGAGATTTTAAAAGGTTTCTAGGAGTTTTAAGGAATTATAAGCAATTTTTATATTTTAAAAATCTTGGTGGAATTTTAAAGGATCGTAAGAAGGTAAAAACTATCAAAAAATATATTAAAAATAGAAAATTAAAAGAATTACTTTGAATTTATTACTTAGATTTTTGGATATTGTTTGGATTTCAGAAGATTTTAAAGGTACTTATTAAATTTTAAAGCAATTTACCTGATTTTTATGAATTTCAAAATTTTTTCTAGAATTTTAAGAAATCTCAAGAGGTTTCCACAAATTAAAATGGAATTCTAAGGAGTTTAATGAAATTCTGAGGAATATAATAGAATTATAATGAATGCAATGAAATTTCGTGAAATACAATCGAATTCAGTGAAATTGAATGTAATTATATAGAATTCAAAGAGAAAATTAATTTTTGAAGAAAGGTGAGGATAAGAGTTTGGAAAAAAAGGATCGGAAAAGCAAGAGTAAAAACAGAAAAAAAAAAGAAAAATTATTTGAAGAAAGAATTTTAGAAAAGGGGATGGAAATAGTGTAGGAAATGAGGTGGGTCAAGGGGTTGGAAAAAAAGAGTTTGAAATAGAATGAGAAATAAAAGAAAAAAAAAGAATTATTATGTTTCAAATTATATTTAAAAACACTTTAACTGTATTTCTTTGGTGTTACGAAACTATCGTCTTACGGAAGTATTCCACTTCCGGTGGCGTGTGAAAACGGAAGCCTCGAAGTTGGCACCGGCATCTGGGGCGTTAAGGCGGATGAGCGATGTACCGGTGTCTTGTGTAACATGATGGATCATCCAATACAGAGCCAATATGCAGTATTGCGCGAGAAATGGCAAACTGGTAACCATGCATCAAATAGTGCTGTATTCGCACCACTCTACTACATGCTGATGGTATCACTATTTTATTCTTTAGACCCCATGAGACACCCAGACTACGGAAAACTAGACTGCTTTCGATATCTTTATGTCATATTAATGTTACATTACTATTATATTACTGTTATATTGCTGCAAAATTCTCAAAAGTGAATAATTATTTTAAAATATAATTTAAAAAAACGAATTAAAAGACAAAAATTGTTTATTCAGATGGAAGTCGATTAAATTCCAATTATTGTAATTACATACATTTTAATAATCTATATCGTCTCTTTCAATATTAAAATGTTTTTGCCTTCCGGCGATCGAGAAATGAATTTTAGGTGACTAAGCTACAGTTCAATTATATGTTGTTATTTAAATTTTATGGAAATTGAAAATTATGAGTAGATTTTAATAGCAGATTGCATAATGAATTGTCGTCGCCACAATATAAATTCGTTTGGTAGTATTTAAAGCTGTTCATGATGTTTGATAGTAATTTAATGATTGAAATAAAGCAATTATATTTTTGAGCAAGATTTTTATCTGTAGGTCGAGTTAAAAATATAGGTACAATCTTTATGATTGAGTAGAGATTGTGAAAAGATCTGAGGTCACAAGAATACAATGGGAAAAACACTTCTCTTCTCTCTCGTTAACTCAACTTCTGTCCTTCTCAACAAGACCACAGCGGCTTTAGATTTTCAAAAGGATTCGTCCCAGGCTTGCCAGGTTTTATCTCGTTATCGACAAAGCGACTCGGGCAAACAGAAAAGTAACAAACGATCTTGGCCGTGGGCTATTCTCTGAATCACTTTTTACCGGCTGCAATTCTTTGCATTATTGAAACGATATCAGAAATTAATATCTCAATACACAGGAGCTTCATGGGCTCTAAAAAGATTGTTGTAAGTTCAATTTTGAAAGTAATCAGATTTTCGATAGAAATC
Source organism: Synergus umbraculus (assembly GCA_900474325.1). NCBI lineage: Eukaryota > Metazoa > Arthropoda > Insecta > Hymenoptera > Cynipidae > Synergus > Synergus umbraculus. The sequence continues at coordinate 63,498 of UCOK01017646.1, forward strand.
GCTACTTATATTTAAAAAAGAGATCAATTTTCTTACTTCATGACTCTTGGTTTTTCCCCTATTATATGTGGAATCAAATGTAACTTTTTAAAATTGATGGGACCTTAAGAAATTCTCAGGAAATAATAGAATTAAAGGGAATTTTATGAACTTTTGTAAAATGGAAAGAAATTCTGTGGAATTTAGAGAAGATTTAAAAAGAATTTATTTAGAATTTAGCGAGATCCAATAGAATTAAATGCGATTCAATGGAATACTTTAGAATTCTATGGAATTTATAGTAAGCTCATTGAATTTAATGTAATTCAAAGGAATTTTGTCAAATTCAGCGAACCTCTGTGGAATTCAATATAATTCAAAGGAATTATATGGAATCGTGTGTAATTCTTTGAGATTCAATTGAATTCTGGAGAGTTAAATAAAATTCTATGAAATTCAATGGAATTCAATTGAATTCTCAGCAAATTCAAGGAATTATATGGAATTCGGAGGAATTTAATGGAATTTTGAGGAACCTAACGGTATTTTAAGAAATTCATTGTAATTTAGTGAAGCTCAGTGGAATTTTGTGCAACTCAATTGAATTTAGTGAAATTCAATGGAATTCAGTCAAGTTATGACGAATTTAGTTGAATTTGGTGAAATTCTATGGAAATCCGAGTAAATCAATGGAATTTGAAGGAATTCAATGGAATTCATTAAAATTAAATGGAATTAGGTAAAATTTAGTTGGATTTAGTGGAATTCAAGGGAATTTTATAAAATTTTGTAAAATGGAAAGGAATTCTGTGAAATTTAGAGAAAATTTAGAAATAATTTAATTAGAATTTAGCGAGATCCAATAGGATTAAATGCGATTCAATGGAATACTTTAGAATTCTATGTAATTTATAGTAAGCTCATTGAATTTAATGTGATTCAAAGGAATTCTGTCGAATTCAGCGAAATTCTGTGGAATTCAATTTAATTCAAAGGAATTGTATGGAATCGTGTGTAATTCTTTGAGATTCAATTGAATTCTGGGGAGTTAAATAGAATTTAATGAAATTCAATGGAATTCAGTGGAGTTATGACGAATTTAGTTGAATTTGGTGAAATTCTCTGGAAATCCGAGTATTTTAAAGGAATTTTGAGGAATTGAATAGGATTTTAAGGAATTCAATGGAATTTAGAGAAACTCAAGGGAATTCTGAAAAAAAATCAATGGAATTATATAGAATTTAGTTGAATTTAGAGGAATTCTGTGAAATTCAATAGAATCCTGAGGAATTAAATGGAATTCTGAAGAATTCAATTCAGATACACCTACATAATAAAAAATCATACTTTTATAAAATATTTGTAGAAAGAGGGCTTTATAAGAGCATTTATGAAACCTTATTATGTTGCACCGGAGGCGAGAAATCACGCTTCAAAATTCTAATTCCACAAAGAGCGTGAAAATGTCAGAATGCATGCTGTGTTATTTACCGCAAATATTGCACGAATCAACTGAGAAGAAGCTTCACTTAGATTCCTCAAGAAAGCACGAGTAGTTTCTCTCGCTGAACGATAATCTCGTTCGTGAATTTCACGTCCCCCGAAGCAGGTCTCGAGGGAGACGCGAGAAATGATTTAAGGAAGTCTTCCTTTTCTGAGAGTCGAAATTCAATTATGGCTAAAAAAGAAACAGTCACTTGTTATTACTTTTAAGACGGTATTAGGAAGCGAGACATCTGTTTGGATTCATTGCGGTTTCAGTTCTTAACTCTATTATTGCGGACAAACGAATTACGAGTTTATACGCTTGGTTGGCGCAAAATTGAAGGACGTTTTATAAATTTGTCTTAAAAATTTTGTCTGGATGTAAATGTCGAAGACGTTTATAAAAATGTTCCTAGAACATTTCAAAATCATCCGCTGTCAAACTTGTTCTCTAGCCCTCTTTCAATCTTTTTTCCTCAAAACACTTTTCCAACCTTATTTTCCAAACCCTCTTTCCAACGTCAATTTGGATTTGTTGTGACCTTTTGACATGGATTGCCTTTACTGTACTTACTTTTCATCCTCTTTTGCTTTGACTCTACCACTTAACTACGTCTTTTTTTCTGAACTGTACCAGTTGAGAAAACATTTTTGACATGGCTGTACCAGTTGACCACGCCCTTTTCCCTGACTGTACCATTTAACCACGCCCTTTTTGATACTGTATCACTTTGACTGTTTCTTTTAACCATGCATTCTTGCCTTAACTTTACCTATTTTAATCCGATAATCGGAATCTGATCTAATCAGAAGACTGACCAAAGAAATGAATATAATCAAGAAAAAAAAAGGCTTGAGAAAATGGTACAGTCAAAGAAAAAAATGTTGGCATATAGATACAGTTCCAACAAAAAGTAATGATCATATTGTATATTCAAAGAAAAAAATCCTCGATTATAGTCAACGAAAGAAGAAATCCAATATGTCCGGTTATTATTAAATTACTATTTATTCATTTCAATTTACCATTTTTTTTTTAAAGATAAATTCTGCATTACAGTTTGAATGGTAGGCTTATTAACGTTGAATGAAATCTTTGTGGATGAGCTTCTGTTTTGTTCCAAGTAACAGTGTTAAATCCGCTCACAGTCCACTGATACCATTTCTAATTTCCTCTCGGAAGGCAGAGTGAATCTGAATAGTGTGTAATCTGCAATTCCGACATAGTTGTTTGATATTCATAGCAACAATGTTCGACTAAGACAAATCCAGACAGGAAATATCTCACCAATGCACGGCAGTGGAAACGAGAACGAGGTAAGTCGTCATTTGCGATTTAGCTCTTGGCAAACGTGCATGGTCTTGTATCTACAAGGAGGAGCTCGTGGGCGGTAAATACCAGCTGCAGGATTATGCTAACGTCTGCAGGCGCGAAACACTACGATATGCGAGCAAACTGATTCAACGGCGCTCGAGCCTAGCTAAAGTCAATTTCACGGTGCGTTTCGCGCGTCACGTACTCACGCAGCGTGGATGAGATGTATGCCATCATCCACATCAGACCACAACCACGACGATCTCATTCCCTCTACCACCTGTGCCGCTACACCCTCACAAAACCACCTTTCGAAATAGATGGAACAATTATTTGGCTAGAGTCACGCGCGCTCCGTTCTTTTTCAATATTATATAATTTATTATATTTTATTTCTCTAATCTCTTAAAATCTATGTTAAACTTCGTGAAAAACTCTCAAATTCCTAAAAACCTTTAAGAACCTGGGAGATCACTTAAAATTCGTGAAAATCTCTTAAAATTTTCAGAAACATCTTGAGATTCTTCACTCAGAAAAAAAATTGTTTTAAATCAAAACTTTTATTTTAATAACTCAAATTTAAAATTTCTTTATATTGAAGAAAACTTTCTTTCTTTGAAAATAATTTTGTTTGATTCAAACGAAGTTTCTTTGATTCAAACAAAATTATTTTGAATTACTTTAATTTAAAGAAACTGTTTGTTTAATTCAAAAAAAATTTGTTTGAATCAAGGAAACTTCGTTTGAATCAAACAAAATTATTTTGAATTATTTTAATTTCAAGAAACTGTTTGTTTAATTCAAAAAAAAAATTTGTTTGAATCAAATAAATGTTTCTTTGACCGTATATCAATATTATAATTTCTTTGATTTAAAGAAACTGTTTTCTGGGTGTTTTCAATTCAATGATAACAATTCAAATCTCTTTTATATCCTTTAAAATGAATTCAAAGTATTAGAAATATCTTCAAATTCCATGAAACCCTTGGAAATTTCAAAAATATTTTCAAACTCATAAATCTTCTGATATCCACGTTAAAATTCATGAAAATCTCTAAAAATTCCCAGAAAAATTCTTGAAATTCTTTTAAATTCAATGATAACAATTCAAATCCCTTAAAATCCATAAAAAGTATTAGAAATAACTTCAAATTCCATGAAATTCTTGAAAATTCCAAAAACATTTTCAAACTCATAAATCTTCTGACATCCACGCTGAAATTCGTGAAAATCTCCAAAAATTCCTAGAAACCTTTTGAAATTCCATGGGTAAATTTAAAATCTCTTAAAATTCACAGAAAAATTATTGAAATTCTTTAAAATTCAATGATAAAAATTCAAATTTCATGAAATTCTTGAAAATTCCAAAACAAATTTCAAACTCATAAATCTTCTGAAATTCACGTTAAAATTCATGAAAATCTCTAAACATTTCTAGAACCTTTAGAAATTCCATGACAAACTTTAAAATCTCTTAAAATTCCCAGAAAAATTCTTGAAATTTTACGGTAAAATTTAAAATCTCTTTATATCTTTTTATCCATTAAAAATATTACATAGTAATCTTATCAAATTCCATGAAATCCTTTAAAATTCTCACAAAATCATTTAAATATCAGAAAAATCTCTCGAAATCACTTAAAATTATTAGAAATCTCAAAAAATTCTTTAAAATTTCAAGAAATATCCTAAAATCCCATAAAATTCTACAGAATCGTTTTAATATTCTAAAAATCTCTTGAATCTCGCAAAAATCACTTAAAAGTCGCTAAAAATGCACATAAAAACCTTCAAAATCATTAATCTCTTGAAATTCATATTAAAATTGGTGAAAATCTCTAAAAATTTCTAGCAACCTCTTGAAATTCTTTCACATTTAAAATTCCTTAAAATTATTGGGTATCTTATCAAATTTCATGAAATCCTTTAAAATTTCACAAAATCTTTTAATAATCATAAAAAGCTTTTAACATTTTTCAATAAAATTCCCTATAAAGCTTTAAATTCCTTATATTTAAATCCGACAAAATGCATATTTTAAAAGTCATAAAAGTACCTTGAAGTCCGATTGAAATCTAATCAAAGTCGTGAAAAATTCTTAAAATTCCCAGAAACTTCTTGAAATTCTTTAAAATTCCACGATAACATTTAAAATCCCATTATTTCCATGAAATCTTTAAAAATTCCATTATAATCCCTTAAAATTCCTAGATTTGCAATGTATTTCGAGTTTAGACTCGTACAAAATGATTATTAACGAAACCAAATTCAAAATTTCAAATTCAATTTACGTGTGGTGGAATTTAGGATTCGGCAAGTATCGATTGTCGAAAATCACTAACGATACTTACACGACGAATCAGGAGTGCGGAATAGGCGTTACCATATTTCGACTTCGACTCAGTCATCTTTTTAGAACAAGATTATAAAAAGATCTCGCCACCACCACCGCTGTGACAATTAAAAATCCATCTTTATCTCATTTACGCCCTTCTTTACTTCGTAAAGGGGGGGGAAGGGCCACCACCGCCGCTGTGTTAAGAATCCCATAAGACCCCCATAATACTCCTATAAGACTCCCATAATACTCCCATAATACTCAGTATAAGGAAAAATTTTTAGAATCCCTTGATATCGACTAAAAACACACAGGAAGGAAACGCAATAAACATAGTTCAGTGATTCAATGTATTCCATAAGGTTTTCCTTATGTTCGCCAAGGAAATAGGGAGGATAATAAATTCTCTTCTATGTAGAAAATCCGTTGCTGGCGAAGCATAGACTTTCATATTATCGTGACGTTACTCTTCCATTTCTTCCGCGACGTTCCTTCGATTCTCAACCGTGACGAGAAATCGTAAATAGGTGTCTTTGGTAGCCGGAATCGACATGGGAATGCACCAACTATTCCTCGAACCCTGTCAGCAAGGGCGGAGTTGCAATTACATGAAACTAGAGCTGAATTGCTTCCTTAGGTGATCATCCAAGGATGGTTATCCAGAGGATCAGTAGAATTGACGTAGGAATCTGATTTTCTCTATTACAGGGGTGAGAGTATGAATTTGGAAGTAGATGGAAATGGAATGTGAAAGTCTGATAAAAACAGAGAAATAAGTATATCTATAAATTTATTTAATTTCAAATATCCTTCCTAAAAAAAGTGGTGTAATGAAATGTCTCGAAAACCTTTGTAATCCCTTAAAATTTCTGGAAACCTCTTGAAATTTAACTCTTTATTTTTATGGGAAACTGCAACAACGAGAGTCGAACGAGTGCGTGCTAAAGTCGATTAACATAACGCGTATAGTAGTTGGCAGCAAAGCTGCAATAAAGTGTTCTATTCAACCGACACAAGTTACAAGGCACATACTTTTACGCGTAAGAGCGTTCACTAATGTAGCCAGCCAACTGGCAGTATCGAGTGGACGATTTTACAGCATTTGATCACGACATGGTCGACTCGCCGGCCTTACAAGTCACGCAAACCTTTCACGAATCAGCGCACCTTTAAACGCTTTTTAGCTTCAAAACCCTCAACAAAAATTTAACAATTTGAATGGATATTGGGAAATTTTTATTTAGTTTATCAAAGTGTTGTCAAATTTCTAAAACCTTTTCATTACTAGCCTGAAATAATTGTCATTGATAATAATTTGCACATGTCGGTCTGTTCCTGACATTTATAATTATTTAAAGTGATAGTAGATTTTTTTTCCTTTTTAAGAAACTGAATTGTCGAAGAAACTTTATTTCAAAAATACACAACGTATAGAATCTCATAATCTAAAAGCTGAGAATTCAGAAACTCTCTGAGCTACTTCTCCACCTCCAGCCTCTACGAATTATGGATGGGCTTGGAAGCTGGATGCAAACACGTAGAAAATATTCACACCTCGGCAAGGCAGCGCCTATCGTCCGAGGTGACGTCGACAGTGCTTCAGGCAAGGTTCGCCTATTTGAACTTTTATGCATTGATATTCCGCCGGCGTTGTGACAGCGGGGCTGGTCGCCATCGCGATTGAATTCGTCGCACTTGTACAGAAATTCCAGAGTCGGAGGATTTTGAAATTAGATAACCGCACATCGACCCTTGAGAATAAAGAAAACTTATAAATATTATTGAAATGTTTTCTACTGATTCTTGAAGAAATTGCATTAATGCACTCAGTTTTTTTTATGTAAAGCATAGCCGATTTCGTTTACACCCAAATCAAAAAGAGGCGTATCCTAAGATACGCCCCTTTCCAAATCACCGCCCACAACTTGCGGATTCTAATAGAGAACGCCCCTTTACCAGTTAGGAGTTTTAGCCCTCCCTTCACCACGCCCTCATCCAATCAAATAGCACGTGACTTCTATTTTTAATTAGCACACGCCTCTTTCACTAATCAAAACCCAGCATGGCCCTTTTCCTTTAGGTGTACCTTTATCTTATATTAATAATAATGGACACGCCCCTTTTAGTAGTTAATAGGCCCATTAAATAAAAAAGCTTGCCCTGCCCATGTCCTCATATAATTCCCCCTAGGTAACTGAACATCCAACTGTTGTAAATTAAGCCACGCCTATTTAACTAATACACACAACGTACTTCATACTCCTTTTATGTAAGCATAGTCTCTCTACAAATCAAAAGTCGGAGGGGCGTTGTACAACTAAAAAAAAGGGCGTGACTTTGTATTCACGACCCTTTTTTACATTCTTTAGTTTACAATAGGTTTCATTCTTTCCTGACCCTTCACGAATAGTAGTTTAAAGTGTCCCTCCCCTCTCATATAATTACTTTTAACCACGCCCATTCACCAATCGCAGTGCGACTTTTCCTGCTCCTCTAATATATTTCTTTTAAGACACGCCCCTTTTCAATCGTTTACAACAAACTGCAGCTATTCCCATCAATTTGAATTAAGCTAAACCCAACTAAAAGTGGGTGTATTATATCCCCTCCCACGCTTCACTAGGAGACGCCCCACCTACCGTAAAATAAATAAATCTAAAAAAAATTAATTAAAAATTGCTTTGGCTTCCTGGTCTAAAAATGTCTGCTATGTTTCTGTTGAAATAAAATAGAAAAAGCAGTGGACTCTGTATGTTGCAGATTGTGGATGCTATAAATAGGAGGGGTTAATCTTGCTAGTGACGCTTGGCGCGATTAACTCGCACCGTCGACCTATCGACTATTCCAAGCCGCGCTGTTAGGATGAGTCCAAAGTGGCAGTGGTATCGATGCGTCGCTGCCACTTAATTTCTAAACGTAACTCCAAAATTCCACGTGTCTGACTACGTCACTTTCAGTTTATATCCGCGTATATTATTCCGGATCGATACGTAGGTAATCCGGGTGGAGTTAGGGAGTCGTTAAAGGTGCATCTCAAGTTCCGACTAGACGAGCAGACACCCTTCAAATTATAAATTACGGCCGCCCCGATTCAATCAGGTCAAATCTACCGAGAAATCAGCTCGGGAAAATTAACTATACATGATTTATGATCGGTTTAATTAAAATTTATATGAAGGCTGTTTACACCTCTTCTCCTAAACCCTTCTCCAAACGGCTTTCCAAACGTCGTGTTTGAATCACACTTTGCAATACGCTGTTCTAAATCCTTTTTGCAAAGTCGATTATTATCAACTCCCTTTACACAACTCCTTTTCAAACACCTTTTTTACACCCCTTTCTCAAACACTTCTTTCAAGTCTCTTTTAGCAAACCCTTTTTTCAAATTCCTTTTACCAAAACCCCTTTTTTAAACCTTTTTTCAAACCCCTTTTACAAAACCCATTTTTTTAAACCCCCTTTTCAAACCTCTTTAAACAAATCCCTCTTACCAAACCCCTTTTTCAACCCCCCTTTTCAAACCCCTTTTATCAAATCCTCTTAACCCACCTCCTTTTCAAACTCATTTTATCAAATCCTCTTTACCCACCCCCTTTTCA
>UCOK01017647.1:0-26178 GCA_900474325.1 Synergus umbraculus
TGTCGACGCATGTAAACAAACCATACACTTTTCGATCATCACGCTCTATACTTGATTACTTGGTGGCCACTTTTCGAAGCTCTAATCCTGTTCAAAACGCGAGTCACCCACGGAGAAAAATGGAAGTCAGCGATTTAGTAACCTTTACACAAATTCTGTAAACAAAACTTTTATTATAAGACAGAGTCCAAAAATACAGTAATCATTCCTCAACAGATCAGTAATGATTACTGTATTTTTGGACTCTGTCTTATAATAAAAGTTTTGTTTACAGAATTTGTGTAAAGGTTACTAAACCCGTGACTTCCATTTTTCTCCGTGCCTCCCACCAGAGATTCTGGACCTGTGTATACGACCGTGGATGTCGCGCAAATATTTCTACAGTCGCCATGCTCATCTACAGTTCAAAGCCAAAGTGAGCCAAAGAAGGGTTATGTTCTTATCTTTACATCAGAAAACGATAAAAAAAACTTTACCAATTTTATATACGATTTATACAAATTTATAATATCTACAGCAAATAATATTAATTTCTTAATTAAAACTTGCACACTTTATTAAATATTGTAACAATGAATATTTATATAAAATTTTTTTTAAAGTTTGTAAAACTAGAAGTTCAAATGGTAAACTCAATGAATTTGCTGTGTTCCTTTTTTTAAATTTTTTCTAAAATTATTTTATTTTTAAACACTTTCTACAAATTATTATAGTTTCAATTTAGATATTTCAAATAATTCTATTTCACTATGAACATTTTATATAATTTTGTACACTCTGATTATTTCATTTTTATTTTTTTAATTACCGAAATGACATAATTCATAAAAAATAATTCGAAATTAAGGGTAATTAGAATTTTCATCGCCTAGAAATTTCAAATTTAAAACTTCATCAAAATTAATACACCACTACGGTGAGATAATCCTAGAAAGATGGAAAATGACACCAAACACTTCTACTCACACTATTCGGTGTTGTTACCACACCGGGATAGTGTGAGAGTACAACGTTCACACCACTTCGGTGTCTTAGGTCGCACCGATTTCTAACAGTGTACTGGCTTTTCAGTGACCTGTAATAGTTTTTTCTAGAACCAGATCGTAAGGTAGAAAAATTATTGTAGGAGTATATGGCCATCCCAGTAACTGACCGTTGTTTTATATGGCCAGGTATCGTCAGGTATTGTCTCGGCCATGATGTATTGCCACCATTATGTATGATATTATGCAAGCAAATGAATTACTTGAAATAAATTCCCAAAAATAAAAGTTGAAAAAAAATTTTTAAAGGGATGACGAACTGAGGAGCCTTTGCGCTTGGATCAAGAAATTGTATACACTTGTATATTTTCTTCTTTTCCAGTGAAATACATTAATCTTATAGGTCAATGGATTCATCTCGACATAAAGAATCTTTCTTCTTTTTACATCAGCTTCGAATTCTGATTATTTGAGAACTTACAGTCGAAGACAGGCCCGTACCCAGGATGTTGTTTCGGGGGGGGGGGGGGGCAGATTCAAAAGTAATATAATCGAATATCGATAATTGTTTATACATGTAGCACATAACCTCGGGCATCCCCCCCTGGGTACGTGTCCTTATAGAGAAAGCTTTCTACTCCAAAAGTTTCCACAAAAAGAAATTATCTAATATATTTCATGTGATGGCTTGAAAAAATGTCCGGATGATTGTGTGTGTGCCTGTGTATTTACCAAGTTCAATTTTCTAAAGGGCATAGCAGGATAAGCATGTATTAGCTGCCCCCGGCCGAATCTCTGCGACATTTTCACCATGAGTTGGTATTAATATGACGTTCAATTTCCCGGAAGATTATACCTGAGAAATCATTTTTATGGGAGTTATGGGGGTGAGTAGAAAAATTGAAACGGCTGGACCGATTTCAATGGGGAAAAATATGTTATGGGTAACAATGTAGGCATGTTTTGGAAAAATTATGGGACATTTTAGTGCAAAAAAAATGGTCAAAAAAATTTTCGAAATATTCAAAATTTTTTTTTAATAGGAAATTCTTGAGGCACAGTCACAGTTTTTTGCCCGAAAATACCTTGAATTATGTGAAAAAATATGTGAAAGTTTGAGCTCAATCGGAGTTGCTGCTCATAGTTAAAAAATTAAAATATTCAGCGTACTATTCCGAAATAATTCAATAATACTTCAAAATATACTGAAACCTGGATTTGAGTCCATTAGATTTGTCCTTCGGAGAAAGTTGGGTTGCTCCCAAACAGATGAGGGGAGGTGAGGAGTCTAGAAGAGAAGCGCCACGAAATCGACAGTAAGCTCTAGTTCGCAAAGGAAACACTGGTACAGAACAACCTCCATAGTAGGAACCTCCATAAGAGAGCCAATGGCCTTGATGAGCTCGGAAACTTCCCCACTACAAACTCTACTCATGCGACCTCCATAGGAGAGCCGCAGCCGAGCGCAGCTTAATTTCAGTTTTTTCTCAATTAAGTTATTTCTTTTATTACAATTATTTTTCTAATTTGCATGCAATAATTTGTGTATTGCATGCAAATTAGAAAAATAATTTTAATAAAAGCAGTTTCATTGAGAAAAAACTGAAATTAAGCTGCGCTCAGCTGCGGCTCTCCTATAGAGGTCGCGTGAGTAGAGTTTGTAGTGGGGAAGTTTCCGAGCTCATCAAGGCCATTGGCTCTCTTATGGTGTTTATTCGCTCATGTGTTCCTTAAGAAGTACGTTGTCACCATGTCTCTCACAATTCGGGGTGCTTTTTCTATTGAAAATCCCCCTCTCGTCTCACAAACCTTGGTATCTTCTATTTGTTAATACTCTCAATCTTCGTCACTGTCACATTCAATAACAGGGACAATGTTTTCTTCTTGAAAAATTCGACTGAGGATTTGAAAATATTTTGAGGTTGGTACGCTTATGTACGCCATTAGGCTTTCTGCTCACTTCATGCGTAACCAGTCTTTACGCATGAAGATGGCTGAAATGCATGTTCTTTTTATAATAGGATAATTAACGAATCGATTTGATTTTTACGTAGAAACATTCCCTAAGCTTGTGCTGACATTGCTCATTTTAATCAATTTTTTAATTAATATTAGAATTTTCTCGCTTTTATTTTATTAATTTTTAATTGTAACTTAAATAAACAATTTCACCAAATGACTATATATGTGAGAAGCGGACAAGCTTAGGGATTATTTCTACGCCGACTCCTCATTTTACATCAGCGGACGTGCATTTAACGTGGTACACTGAATATTTTGAATTTTTTAACTGTAAGCAGCAACTCCGATTGAGCTCAAGAATTTCCTATTAAAAAAAAAATTTTGAAAATTTCGAAAATCTTTTTTGACCTGGTACCCATAATATATTTTTTCTTTACACATACATGCAAAATCCTCGTTTGCCCACTGTTTACAGACATCGAAAATGGCCGATTCCACACTGTCCGCAAAAGCAGTGAGCAAAATGCCCATCATCGATGAGCAAAACGCTGTCACCGGTGAGCAAAGTGGTCTCCACGGTTACCAAAACATTTTGCTCACCGGTTGCCAATGCCATCTAGCGTGGTAAACGGTTACTGTGTAAACATCGTTTTATTTGAGGTCGGGTTCATTTCGCTCGTGACATTTTTTTTCGTTCACATTTTCGTTGTAGTTGATTCAATTCGTTCAAGTAATTTGATGCTACAGTTCTGAAGTTATTCTCAATATAAAAATGGTTGTGACAAGTTATGTTTTCTTTTATTGTCAGGAAAGAAAATCATTTTGGGAGTTGGTTTTTTTTCCTTTCAGGGGGGCTCCGCCCCCCGAACCCCCCCGCGGGGGCTCCGCCCCTCGACCCCGCTGGGGCTTCGCCCCAGACCCCTCCCCCCTCCTATACTTCTACTCTACTGATCTCGGATTTTGCATGGTATTTTATAAAGAAAAATAGTGTTCGATACTCGAGTCCTCACGGGCGTTTTCGTCGCTGCTCGTGTGACCAAAACGCCCGTTTGGCCTCTCGTATCGAAATATACTATTTCCCCATCGAAATCGGTCCAGCCGTTTCCGAGAAAACAGGATTTTTCAATTTTTCTACTCACCCCCATAACTCCCATAAAAATTATTTCTCAGGTATAATCTTCCGGGAAATTGAACGTCATATTAATACCTGTACCGTGTTAAAGGTACCGTATATCGAAAACTAATCCGATATATGAATATTCGTTAAAGTTTTTGAATGAATGTAGAATTCGTGTTTTTAGAACTTTGTATTTATTTGTGACTGGAATAGAGAGGTGTGAATGATTCGAAGGTTCGAACAGATCTATTTTCTAGTTTTGGTCGAAGAGGTATTGAAAACGTACCTAGTTACAAAACTGAAAGAGTGGGAGTAAAAACCCAATACTTAAATACAGGGTGTACATTTAAATTTGACCGTCATAAAGGACTTAGTAGATAGAGGTAGAAATAAGGTGAAGACCTGTACAGTGGTAAAAGACTTAACGTCTATAGGGACTGAATGATTCCCAGCTTATAGTTTACAACGTTCTTAACTAAATTATTATCCTAAAGGAAAAGAGGATTAAATTATAAAAAGTGGACCGGAGTACAAGCACAACCGAGACAGATGTTACAAAATCATAAAAATTTAGTGATTGGGAAATTCCCGAAAAAATGTTTTTCCCCAAAGAAACACGTGCGCGTGTTCAATACCAACTCATGGTAAAAATGTCGCAGAGATTCGGCCGGGGGCAGCTAATACATGCTTATCCTGCTATGCCCTTTAGAAAATTGAACTTGGTAAATACACAGGCACACACACAATCATCCGGACATTTTTTCAAGCCATCACATGAAATATATTAGATAATCTCTTTTTGTGGAAACTTTTGGAGTAGAAAGCTCTCTCTATAAGGAAGCAAAATCATCTGAAATCTTTCGATACCTAATCCCTACCTTTTCGACATTTTTACATTCTCATCAGAGACAATGTATCAGTTTTGTGTAAAATTTGACCCCCACATTTTTTGTCAAATGTCGACGTTTTGTGACTACCTGAACCCAAAAAACATGTTTTTATCAACGAGTCTGTCTGTCTGTCTGTAGATTTTAGTTTGTGAGCATGATAACTTTCGAAAGAATTGACCGATTTGATTGGCCTTTGGTATACTCTTTTATTGTCCTAAAATAAAGGTCAAATTCGTTAGCCAGCCATTTTTGATACAAATTAAAAAATTTGGATATTTTTTAAAATTCAAAAAAAATTTTTTTTTTAATTTACAAATTCTGTTTAATGATATTCATAGTGTTCAATTAGTCGAACAATTTATCATTATGACTTTTTTTTATAAAACAAAAATTGTCAGATATATAACTTTTCAAAAATTCCAAAAAATAAAGATAATTAAAACTGATGTGCACTGATGAGAATGTGTTCCTGAAGGTCGATAGAACCTTAAGTAAATTATTTTTCTTCAAATAAAAATAAAGTAATTTAAATAAAAGTATATATCAGAGATGAAGATTGGTAAGCGAATGCAAGCGCGCGCAGTATGATAAGAATGTGCTCAAGGGGCACCCCTCTGTAACGCTACGTCTACATTTATAAAGATATCAAATCGATAATTTGTGAAATTAAAGAAAATATGCTAATATATGTTTGTCTGGTCTTAAATTTTTGTAAAAATAAAAAAAAATTAAAAAAAAATTTTTTTTTTTAAATGTCAATATTTAAGACCAGATAAACGTACCTTAAGGCTTTAGCTTCAAATATAGAAATTTTCAATGTGGTATCTCAATAAATGTAGACGTAGCGTTACAGAGAAAAAACTGTCGGTAAGGTAGGGATCGGGTAAGTAATACATGCCCTTAACATCCTCTAATGTGATTTAAAATAAATCACTTGAAATACTTAAAAATATTTAAATTACTCTAAAATCTTGAAACTCCCCTGAATTATTTTGAAATCCTTCCAAAAATTCCGTAAAAATATTATACTTGTTGCGATATAATTACTACCACTTTTGTAGAATATAATTTTGGTTTTCAGAAAATTAACTAATTTAAGTAATGAAATTTTTCAAATAACGAATCCATAATAGTTTTCTAATCTTGATCAGATATTCACCAGCTTTCCCTACGTAAGCTATTTACTGGTGAGAATTTTCTAGATCAGGAGTCAGGACCACATTAAAAGTAGAAAAAAGTGGCTAGGATCCTATCATAATTTCTGCACAGAAAATTGTTTATCATTGTTTGAAAACTGAAAACTCTTAAAAGATCCAAATCATTGCTTCCTCTTTTAGACAACATTATAGCAATTTATTTCCATTTCATAAAAATGTTTATAAACATTTTGAACATGTAGAAGTTTATTATATATAAATTATATAAATTTATCTATATAATTCTCCTATATGGGACGTACTTTTACAAATCGAACAGAGAATTGACCGATCCATTTTTGATTCAACTAAAACTTTTTTTTATGGGTTCTTTATGCAAAAAGAAAGATACGTACTCAAAGATTTTTACATTCTCATCAGAGAGAATGTATTAGATTTGTGTAAAATTTGACCCCCTCAGTTTTCATCAAATGTCCACGTTTTGGGACCCCCTGAACCCGAAAAACACGTTTTTACGAATGTGTCTGTCTGTCTGTCTGTCTGTAGATTTTAGTTTGTTAGCACGATAACTTTCGAAAGAATTGACCGATTGAAAATTCTAATGACGGATGCTCATAGTACTCAAAAATTAAAACAATTTTTCTTAATAACTTTTTTGGATAAAAAAAAATTGAAAGACATAATATTTTGAAAATCCAAAAAAATGAAATAAAACTTGAATTAGAAGCCAAACAACGCACGATATGAAAAAAAGTCTAAAGATGAAAAATGTTTCTTTTTGAACACTCTATAGGATGGTCTTAACAACTTTTTGAATTTCCTTAGAAAAATCGAAAAATTTTAATTTTGAGCCAAATAACGCGAGATACAGAGAAAATAATAAGAAACATAATTATTGGTCTTAAAATGATCTACAAGTTCTCCTTTGGCCATTTTTCAATAGGATGAGTAGTTTTCGTTTTAATCATGAAAAATATTGTTAAATCGATTTTTAACAATTGCCCCACCCATGAATCAAGTTTTTAGTATTTTTATCGTATTCTACGTTAAATTTCCTTTCGAAAACGATCTTTTAATCGATGGACAAATAATTAGTACTGTACGAAAAAATTTAATTTGTCTAGCGCGGCACGTCACACAGGCGCGCGGGTCACATTGCACGGCCCCCATTTTCTTGTCTAATATCGTTTTCCTCTGAAATATAAATGATTAATACATATATTTTGAATTAAATAATCTTATTTATTAGCTAAGATGACTTTATCAAAAATTGAATAAATAAAGAAATAATTAAAATAAAATTAATTAATTATTTTATAAAATAATTAAAATTAATAAAATTATGTAATTATTTAATATAAATAAATAAATCAATTTTCAACAGTGATGTTTTTAATTTATTTCTTTTTATTTATAATAATTATTTCTTCAATTTTTAATAAAGTCATCTTAGCTAATAAATAAGATTATTTAATTCAAAATATGTAATAATCATTTATATTTCAGAGAAAAACGATATGAGACAAGAAAATGGGCCGAGCAATGTGACCCGCGCGCCGGTGTGACGTACCGCGCTAGATAAATTAAATTTTTTCGAACAATTGGGGCAATTGTTAAAAATCGATTTAAAAATTTCAATTGTTTGTAACAATATGAATTTGTCAATATTTTTTCTTTGGAGTATTTTTTTATTAAAGCTCGTTCTTTTATCTTTAAAATGAAAAAAGAATAAATAAAGTCTCTAGCTCAAATAGAATCCGAGTTATGAATTTTAAAAAAATAGTCTTCAAGCCAAAAATCACCAAATTCTCAAATTTTCAATCCTTTCTATTTTACAACAACAAAAAATTATAAAAAAATCCTTGAATACGTATCTTTCTTTTTGCATAAAGAACCCGTAAAAAAAATTTTAGCTGAATCAAAAATTGGTCGGTCATTTTTCGTCCAAATCTGTACAATATGTAAAAGAACGTCCCATATGGAGAATCATAACCGAGAAAATTGTTTGCCTCTAATTTCCGAAATCTATTACTATTTTCCCCTCCAGTTTAGGAAACAAAATCCTTGCTTTTTATTTGCCCCCTAATTGACAACCTAATTGTTTTTCTATCTCGATGGCCAGGATCGATTCCTGATAATGGTTTCGCGAAATCTGAACGCACCCTATGCCACGCACCCTTGCCTTCCGCATCATACGAAAGGAATGGAGACTTTCCTAATACATAACCCCTCACCTGAGTGTCGACACTCGTGATAAATCGACGTAGGTAACGCATTAAGAGCGTGACTACAAAATGGTAAGATCGGTAAATGGAAGCGGGGGCGCAACAGTTGCGTGGGTAGATGCGCGAGTGGACCACAGTCGATGGGATGTGGAATGAATGAGGTGGCAGAGTGGGATAAGGTGGAGAAACGATACTGCGAGGGCATAAAAGGGGTTGAAGGGTGTGAAGGGGATGAAGGGATGAAGCATGAGGGGGTGACCCAACGTGAGCATGGACGTGATGCTCAGTATTCTCGCTGCCTGCACGTCATCAGCGGTTCGATCGCGGCGTGATCAAATGTACGCAACCTTAGTACGTACTACGTGCAGTGTTTTAACCAACTTTGAAAAAATGTTCTTTTTTTATTAAAATTATCCCATATAAAATTACCCCATACTTTTTTTCCATCAATTTCAAACTGTCATCTTTTTTTTCTTTAAGTTGCGAACATCAGTGAATTTTTATGCTTTTACATTTTATTTTCAAAAGGATTGTTGAAATTAAGTTAACAATTTATAATCACAGATATTTTTTGAAACAATTCTTGTGAGATGATTTCTTTTTATTTGTGAAAATAATTATCTTGAAAAAATAAAAGAAAAGGAAACTGCACCACAGAGAATGATTTGTCTATCTGTACGGGAAATTGACATTTTATAAACAATTAATAACTAGTATCAATTTCACCAATTTTTCATACAAACGCTTATAATTTTCTGTACACAATTCCGGATTACATTAAAGAAAATGTCATTAAAAATTTTTTTTAAATAAGCACTTACTTTTTTTCTGGTTAAAATAACCAGAGTTTTAGTTACTTGAACCAGAATTTCTAGCAGAAAATAGAATGCTAGTTACTAGAAACAACTAGAAGTTAATCAGAAGGAATGCGAAGGGCATAATTTAATCAAAACTCTGGTAAAATTAATCAGACAATTTTTTGAATTTCGTAAACTCTTTAAATCGAGTAATATTATTTGAAAGGCAGCAGTTTAAAGTTCGAAATAATGCAGGAAAACGGATAAAAGCAGACTTCTTGGTATATATGTATATATATATATATATGTATAGCACTTGATGGCGAGCTTTTACTTGGAAATATGAGTTTAGTGACCGAACATACGCGTATTCAAGTAAAATAAAAATTTTAGTTTTTCATGTACTTTTAAATTATGTAAAAAAATTAAGAGATAATAAGGATAGTTTTTAGCTCCTATTTACTCATTTTTAACCAACTGATCAATATTACATATCAATTCACTAATTAATACGTATTTGAGTTGTATAAATCGATAAGTTATTAATATTCCAATTGCACTGAAGTTTTTAATAATAATAATATATCATACATATTTTACGTAAAATTAACGTATCTTTCCTTTTGATTAACTTAATTAAAATTTTAATTAAATATTTTATCAAGTATGAAAGATTTAATTAAAAATTAAATCTTGTGGTTCAAATAACTGAAAGTGTGGTTGTATAATACATAAACGGTGTGCGTGTTTGCAAATTAAGTCGTAGAAGCATCATTTATATCCAAACATCAATTATAATTAAAATCACATATATGATAAGATTTATAATGCAAATGATACAATTTTATTCACAATTAAAAAATTAAAAGTTCCCAAGACGTGAAATAAAGAATTTGTTCAGAGTTGAAAATCTATGCAGACCAATGAAAGGATAATTTCCTTGTAAAATATTCCGGCTTTTTTGCAGGGATAATCTTTCAAAACTATACTAATTTACAATGTGTTTGACTGATCATACGCTGTGACGTAGAATGTCGGAAAAGGCGTGGAAACGGGTTAAAGTGATACAAATCTTAAGTTCATTGAACTATTTACTGCTGAAATTATAGTTAACAGATTATAATTTTTAATCTAAGATTTTGTCACAATTATTCGTACAAATAGGTAAAAATTTCAAATTCACTCAGCAGACTAACATTTTGCATTTCCTAACTTGATCGATAGTTGGAATTCTTAACTTAAACTACAAAACAGATTTCAGGGCATATAGGAAATCCGTAGTAAATAGTGGATAACATTCCCAATATAATTATTAAACGTGAGTGGTTTTCATGAAAAAGTGATAATTACTTTGTGGCTTCGTAATAAAAATTTATTTGATTTTAATTGAATTTTTCAGTATTCTTAAACCTGGTGCTGTTTTATCTGGGAGTGAAACACATTTTTAATAAAATGGAAATTGACTCATTGTCAGTTCTTCATAGGTCAATTGTTTTCTTTTTGTGATATTATAAATACTTGCAAACTGGAATCGATTATTGGTCCACATTTTACGTAAATCTAACAAATTACGACTAATCGTGATTCAAAGCTTTCCTTTTTTTTTAATGTGAAAAAGTAAAACACTTACTCTTCAAAAGTATAACTCGGATATTTTCATGAAACCTGTGAATGCTGAATTTTGCAAGATATAATCGTTGGGTAGAAGTTACTGCTTACAATTTTAATTGACCGAAGTCAATGAAACTGGTTTCATCGCGTTTGTTTAACAATGAGAAATTTATTACAAAAATATGACGACTATTGAAAGTCTTAAGTATCATAAAGGAGTTTTAAATACACAGAAAAAACTGTGGCTATGGCAGGAAAGTTATTCCTTATGACAGCTGAAAGTCGTATAGCTGATAACGAAAGAGGGAACATAGGAATTATCCTTATATCAGTCAAAGTGAATATCTTTGACAACTTTAACTTTTATGGCAATATTATATTGTCAATATACATATTACATATAGCTGGCACAGAGATATTTTTATATAGCTAGTAAAATAACTGATATTTTCCTTTTTGTTTAGGCTAATGTCACATAAAAGTTTCCCAATGTTATGCGAAATAAAAAGTATTCGATGTTGCTGGACCGAAGTTACACATATATTTTGTAAATTAATATAAATAGAGAAAAAAGAAAAGAGCGAAAAATAACTATACTTTCATTGTTTTCTTTTTTTTTTAATTAAGTAAATGATTAAACATATTGAGATTATATTTTGCATACATCATTTTATGGAAAAATAAGAAAAATATAACATTTGCTTAGCTCTGTAAACAAACATTTATATTTTGTTTCAATAGTTAGTACTTTTACTATATTTTACTATAATATTTTATCACATTAATTCACAGACATATGTAAATATACCTATTACTTGCCTATTACAACGAAAGTAAAATTCACGATATCTTTCATTCATCCGTACATATATTTTATTAATTTCGTCAAATATTGATAAGATTTATTTTACATATTTGTGATAATATACACACTCACTCATAAAGTGTGAAGAATACCGAATATTCGTGAAGAAGTACTACATTCTCATCAGAGAATGTATTAGATTTGTGTAAAATTTGACCCCCCCCCCCCAGTTTTCATCAAATGTCCACGTTTTGGGACCCCTGAACCCGAAAAACATGTTTTTACGAATGTGTCTGTCTGTCTGGCTGTGTGTCTGTAGATTTTTAGTTTGTGAGCACGATAACTTTCGAACGAATTGACCGATTGGATTGTTCTCTGGTATACTCTTTTAGTTTAGTGTAAAGATGAAAAATGTTTATTTTTGAACACCCTCTAGGATAGGCATAACAACTTTTTGAATTTGCTTAAAAAATCGAAAATTCAAATTTTGAGCTAAATAACGCGAGATACAGAGAAAATGATAAGAAACATAATTATTGGCCTTAAAAAGATCTACATGTTCTCCTTGAGTCATTTTTCAACAGGATGAGTAGTTTTCGTTTTAATCATGAAAAATTATTGTTAAACAGAGCCGAGCGCGAAGCGCGAGTGCCCTGATGAGAATGTGCTCCTTAAGGTCGATAGAACCTTAAGTATATTAGTTTTCGTTTGCAGTCCATTCCATTTTGTAGTAATTTAAATAAAAATAGGTGCAAGCGCGCAACACGGAGCTCCAAGTCGAAACGTATTTTCTTCTGAAATATTGCGGCTCGAAAATCCTGTCACTCTTTCTCTCACAAGCACTCACTCATTATTATCGAAAGGAGTCCCGAGGGAAAAAGTGTCTCCCGCCTGAAAAAATATATCTTCCCGTTACGTAAATACGTACACGGAAAAAAGAAAATGGCACAATGTAACTCGATATCAAAGCGAAAAGTGTTATTTCGATAAGGCTCACTTGCGCTCTGAATCCACATTTAGCACTTTTTACTATTTCTCAAAAAAAAGCACGATTCAGAATATACGAGGACTATTTCAAATGATAAATTTTATCACGAAAAATGTTTCAAAATAAAAGTAAGGGAGTACTATTTCAAATTGTAAATTTCACAATTTAACTTATAACGCACGCCAAAACGCTTAAAAATTTCGCACTCGCAGGGGATTTGAATCCCCAACCTAAATATCCTAAGACTTAATACGCACGCATTAATCGACTGAGCTATTTAACCGTTTGGACTTCATAAACAAAATCTCAGTCAAGTTTTTCGTTGAAATACCATTTTACTATTTCTAAATGGTACTTTTTGACTCGTCTTCGAGTTGGCCCTTACTATTTAAAAATATTGCTCGAGATTTCAATTTTAAAATACAGTACAACCTCCATAACAGAGCCACCACGGGCGGTTAGGCGTGAGAAGGTAGTGGTTTTTTATGAATAAATAATCAATAACAATTTCTACCATTCACCCGGCGCGGGCTGGGTCAGTGCCTGCCGGGGCCCCAAGAAAGAAAAGTTAAACAACGACAAAATAAAGTTGTTAGGCGCCAGCTAATCTTAATTACCCAGTTAGCGAGGTTAATATAAAAATGACAAGCTAACTCGACATATATCATTCAGAGCAATCGACTATAAAAATACAAGTAAGGCGTGGGACTTGGGAAGACCCATAAAATAACTAAATAAGCGATAAATTACAAGTTCCATATACATATATTTCATGTTAATCGACAAGTACTTACATAAGGTCGACTATAATAAATCCGGTAAGGTATAACAAATTCCGTCGACGAGGTTTGCAATACAAAAACCTGCTTACGCTGGGAAGGGTGACACGAGAGTGAGTTCCTCTCAGCCGTTCGCGACCACGCAGAGTCGATAAAGTCGCGCACTCGCTACCGCTAGAGCGCAAGGCTTCGCTGCCAGTCGTAGAGAAACCTACTCTATCACTTACTTTAAATTGATTCGTCAAAGTCTCCCACCTTGACGTTCACGGGAACCTTGAGTTATAATATATAAAATGACTTTCCCCTCACAGGCGTAAGAATTCTGAGAAATAGGGGGCCCCCACTTCTGGGCGTCGAGCTCGGAAATTGCTCTCTTATGGAGGGAGCTCTTATGAAGGTGGTACTGTAGTAATTTTTGCCACTCGATTTAGTCAAAACCGCTAAGAAAAGTAGTTGTTATTACTTGACATATTTCATTAATTAATGTAAATGGTAATGGAATTATAATTGGAAGAGTAATCTTGAGAATGTGGCAAAATATCAAAATGCCAATTCTATTTTCAGCTACTTTTTGTTGTCGAATTATATCATTTATCCTATTATAAAAAGAACATACTTTCAGCTAACTTCATAGCGTTACCTCAATTTCTGACGTCAGCGTTACCACTGGTTACGCATGAAGTGAGCAGTAAGTCTAATGACGTAAAATATTTCAAATACGAAAAACAAAACTACTATCGCGCGCTTGAGCGCGCGATTAGACTCGTATAGTAAACATGATAGTAAGCGGTAAAAATAGAAAATAACAATGAGCGTGCGAACGGCGCGCGGGAGTTCGAATATGGTTCGACCGTCGCGCTCCGTGTTGCGCGCTTATGCCCTTCGGAAAGCTTGCAGCTTACAGGACGCTTGTACTTATATGTTTTATTTAAATTTAATTAAATTTTATATTTCTTACATATAATTAAAATATTATTTTTTATTTATTTTTTTAAATTTAATTAAATTAAGGCTGTTGCAGGAGGGTCAAGAAATCTGTAGAATACTCTAATTTGCAGGGCAAATTTTGTCGACTTTTTGAGGCCCCAGGAAGGACTTTTTAAAAGTTTTTTCAAGTCCTGAAGGGAAAGCAGGTTCAAACTTAGGGGACTTGGTTTTTCGATTTTTGATTAGAGGAAAATATCGGCGTAATTCAATAATTTTACCTGGTGTATTCAACGACAACGGTCATTTTGTCCATTCTGTGGCCTCAAAAAGTCGACAAAATTTGTCCTGCAAATTAGAGTATTCTACAGATTTCTTGACCCTCCTGCAACAGTCTTAAGCTAGTTTCTCTTTTTCAAAAAATCGATTTTATTTTTTTTTTGCATTTTCCAAAGCTAATCATCCTAAAAATAAGTAACCAAAATTGTAAATCGATATCTCTAATAGTTTTTAAATAGGAGCACTTTAAAGCGGCACTGTTCATTAGCGCTAAGATAATTGCGGACTAGGAAACAAACGAAAAAACATTTTAAAACAAATTTTAAAAAAGTTCCATAAATAAAAAAGACTCCAGAGCAAAACAGGTCATCAAATCGCGCAATAGGAAAGGAAAATTTGTCGCAAATCAAATTTGTGTTGAAAAATTTAAATGCGTTTTTCTCAAAACTACATTTTTAAACTCGTGTGACGGTGTAGCTCGAAAACTAATCATCCAATCGACTTCAAATTTTTACACAGTCTTTATTATATGTTTCAACAGAGGATGGACCTCCAACTTTTTGTTATATAAAATATTACAATATATAAAAAATTACAGCTTTGAATGCAAAACACAACTAATTTACTTAAGGTTCTATCGACCTTAATTTGATATAAACCTCGCGCTTCGCGCTTGACTCTGTTTAACAATTTTTTTCATGATTAAAACGAAAACTACTCATTATATTGAAAAATGGACAAAGGAGAACTTGTAGATTTTTTTAAGGCCAAGAATTATGTTTCTTGTCATTTTCTCTGCATCTCGCGTTATTTTTCTAAAAATTTGAAGTTTCGATTTTTTAAGGAAATTCAAATAACTGGGCGGGTTCAAATTTTACACAAATCTAATACCTTCTCTGCTGAGAATGTAAAAATAGTAGTAGTTTTTAACATTTATATCGATTTTTGTCAGAAAAATAGTAATTTGTGCTATTTTTTCAAAAACTCTTTTTTTTTCTGTGTATAGAATATGAGTGCGTTTATATTCTTCTGATTGAGAACCTATTCCACAAACAAATTAATAATAGTTAATTTTTTTACCATGTTAATTCAATCACACTTGGTTCAACCTTTTTCTTACTCATGCTATCTGATTCGAACGTTCTTAGCACACTTTCTCCAAAGCTGCTCTAGTTTAAGCCTCCAGATGTTAAAAAGCTAAAAGACTTCTGTCAAACTACGGAAAAATTTACTAGAAATGATAAGGGAGTAACAGAATATTTTAGCCGAGGGAGTTATACGTATTAACATTTATTCCTTGGGTTAGCGACTCTTTTAAAATTTACCAGTCGCGTGACACTCAAAACTGAAAATGACGGAAATGTTGACTCGTGCCCGTGAGAGGCGCTGGCTGTACTTTTAGGCCGATCGACATTAAATTAAATGCATGGGAAAAGTGTCAACAAAGTTAATTTTTTTAATTACATGAACGTGCTTATTAGATTTTTTTAAAAATAAAATTGAAATGTTTTGAGACTTTAAAATTCTCAACATTTTTTTTTATATCAACTTCAACAATGGAATAAAAGTGCTTTGTTTTTGGATGCAAGTTAGGTTATGCGACTAACACCTAAATTTAAAAAATTTGCCAATATAATATAATATACCAAATTCCAATTCCCGACAACCACCGAGTAAACACGAACTGAAATATTATGGGAGGCGTAATTAACAATTGCGGTAAGTGTACAATCTGGATGACTGAGATAGTTCGTTCTAGAATGGAAGAGTCTGACGAATGATAAAACTATCCTTTCATTTCGTTGATTCAGCAGTGCTCTCAAACGGGGTGGCCTGCGCGCGCAGCACGTGTTGGTTTACTGCTGGAGAAATTCTGCAATTAGGCTGTGCAATGTGACGTCACAGGCCACATGGTGGGGGGTAGACTGTCAGAAAGGTTGGGTACAACAAATAGATCGTGAATGGAAAGCATTGCAAGTTGAAATAAAAGAATTTTTTACAGCGTAAGTAAGTGATCCATTTAATAATAAGTATATTTTATAAGTACAAAATTCATTTCCGCTTATTTTGAGTACCCATTTATCCCTTGACATACTTTTAATTTTTGAATATAAAATGAAATGTCATAAATTTGTAGGTTATTTGGCCGTTTTTGGGGTTATCAACACAAATCAAACAGTCAAATAACCTACAAATTTATGACATTTTATTTTATATTAAAAAATTAAAAGTATTTTAAGGGACAAATGGGTACTCAAAATAAGCGGAAATGTATTTTGTACTTATAAAATATACTTATTATTTAATGTATCACTTACTTACGCTGTAAAAAATTCTTTTATTTCAACTTGCAATGCTTTCCATTCAAAATCTATTTATTGTACCCAACCGTTCTGACAGTCTACCCCCCACCATGTGGCCTGTGACGTCACATTGCACAGCCTAATTGACTGTAATCTGGCGCGCGATTCAAAATCGAATTAAATGGACCAATGGAAGAATTTTTCCAGCGGTAAGCCAAAACAATGCGCGCACAGGCAGCCCCGTTTGCGAGAGCACTGGTTGACTGCTGATGCTGGTTATCCGAAACTCGGTCGGCTGATAGCGCACTATGGCAACTGCTACAATCCTCTGTTGTTGGGAAAGGTTTGGCAGGGCGCTGGCTCAGCCTTTCTTCCTTTGGGCTTTGATACGCAGATGCGTCTTCCACCTGATTGTGGGCCTCATTCAATTTTTGGGTTCCTTCTTCTTTGAATCCCTTAGGATTCTACTCCTTTACTGGTACGTGGATTCCAGTAACCCCAGATAGGCTTTTATGTGACAAGAATCCGTAGATTTCTTGCCGAAAAATGCCTATTCTGTCAGGATCGCCAAAATATTATGCCGAAAAAAGGTTTTAAACTTTTTATTGATTAAAAAGTGATATAATTACTGTGATATCACTTTATTTTATTTCTTAAGCTACAAAGTAGTTTACAAGCGCGCAATCTTAGAAGAACTGACTCGAGCGGTATAGCGCTCATCTTTATACGCTATAGCGTGTCTATTTTAGCAATTCATAACAACAGAAGTTAATAAGAAAAAAAAAAAGTGGAAAAATCGGTCGATTCTCGGTACTGGATATTTTGGGTTGTTAAAACAATTTTTTTAACTTTTCCCCTAGTATTTGAAGAGCCCTAAATGAGTCTAAAATTATTTGGGGGAACAAATTTTATTTTAATTACGAGTTTTGGTACTTTATGTAATTTTAAGCTGGCACAACGTGTTGTGTTGTGTTTTTTTTTAACGTACTGTTGCAACAGTACGTTAAAATAAAATCTGACGACTTTCGGTCTTTGATATTTTAGGAGCGCTAAGTGAGCCTAAAATTATGGTATTAGCAGAAATTTGATTTAATAATTTTTTAACGTGTATTACAGCATTTTTTTCACGATATTTAGTTTTATAATCAGACTGTAAAAATCTTTATTGCCACCATTAAAGAAAACGTGTTCACTTATTTTTTGTTTGAAATAAGCATTTCTTTCTCCTTTCTTTCTCTTATTTTTTCCACTATCTTTCCTCTCATTTGCTAGCAAATAGCGTTGATGATTAATCTTATGTCATGTTGGCTAGGGTCAGGAACACGAAGTCACGAAGGGAGCAACATTTTTTTTTACTTGTACCTCGGTTCATTTTAAATGAGGTGCGATAATTATTCGTATTACGACTGCTCTCCTAATGAATTCTTTAGATGAATTACGTGTTGACGAATACATTTCTAAAGGACTTGCTTCGAAACACGTAAAAGCAGCTTGTGTAAAAGCTACAAGTGCCAAATTTCACTTGTTATATATGTGCATTAAAATTTACAAATATCAATTATTTATAAGTATATCCACAATACATCAATTAATAAGCCATGTTCGACATTTATTTTTATTTTTTCACTATAATTTTTCAGTGTAATGCCAGTAATATGCTAGTACCGCCTCCGAACTGGCAGCCCAGTACAGAACATCGTTATCATCCCAGAGATATGCTAGTACTGGCGCGTTACTGCGCCCGTAGTGAATTCCCCATAGGCGAAATGCGAGAAAAGTTTTGAAAGTCTATGAAATATTGGACCAATAATCGTTGATATTGAAGGGAATACTTTACTCTCAGATTGATGATTATTTAACAATTCCATTAAATTTAATTTAATCCACGTCCAAAATCATGAGAATCTTATGTATCACTCAAGTTATAATATTATCAAAACGTCTGTTGCTTACAATGGGAACAGAAATAAAATCACGATAAATAACGAAGACTACTTAAATGTTTGCCATATTGAAATGTAGAATATTTCAATAAATTCACAATCCATATTTCAAAAAAAATATATATATAAAAAATTTAAAATATCGTTTACGAAAACAATATATAAAAATGATTTATCGAGAAATTTTCTTACTGGAATCATCAAAAAGTATTTCTGTTTGTAAATCTCTATGAAAGATAAAGCTTTGATTGTAAATCGATACATTTTTTCACGTTTGGTTTTAAACTTAAACCTTGAAATGCAGCTTAGAGCATATATAGATAAATATGTGCGGAATTTTCAACTAAACAGAAAGCTTTTTTTTTTTATTTTAAGAAATATCTACGACACTAAAATGTCCCTTTCAGAAGTGAAGATAAATATGAAATCAGTTACGATTGTATTATTAGTATTAGAAAAAGCAAAAAATTATCCAATTTAGTCTCGAGTAAGAGTAAACTTTGAAACTTTGGCCAATTTATAGTTTTTTCTCTGCGTAAAGTCAATAGAAATATAATAAATGATTATTTTTAACTTGATTTCATCTTTCAACGCTTTTCATATTGATTTTCATGGACATTTAACGATTTCTAAGTTTCACATAAAAAATTCCTGATGGTATTTTTGCAATTTCACAAACATTACTCTGCATTTTAGTAATTAAAAAAATTAATTAATTAAAAATACATAGTATGAGTTATTCATACTTCGTTTTCACTGCTGATATTGATTCTTTACCTTGTCCTTTTGAAATAAAAGGAGCTGTATGACGAATTTTATTTAAACATGAACAAAGATTTCTTTTTGGTTTATCGATGATTCCAAATGCATCGCGAACGACGATCTTGGCCTTTTAAGGAAAAGTACAATCACAAGAATGGAATAACGTGAATAAAAAAAATGTATTAGTGTGATGGTGAAGGGGGTCACAGGATGCAGCTAATGACTTTGAACTCTCTTTTGATGTTTGACCTCGTCTTCCTGTTCTTCCTGTTTCTTGTGGTGGTATCCTGCCTAGTCTATTACCTTCCAGGATCGCGGGGTCACTCTGTGACCGCCGCTGTTTCTTACGAGGTCATTGAGACGAGAACAACTCCGCGTGCAGATGCGCCGATCGACGATGTTTAAGGTGGGTGAAATCGAGAATTAATGATACATGCAAGCAACTACGAAAGTTTCAAAAAGTTCCTTCTAATTCCCGAGGAACGCGAGCTCTCTAAAGTGAAAAATGATGTCCTCGGTGCATGACTTCTTTCATTGATTAGATCAGAGAATTTTCCAATGGAGGATTTTCAGCTAGTCTAAAAAAGCAAATTTCAAATATTTCGAAACTTGTAACATTGTGTAATTTTCAGAACATTCAATCAGGATTATAGTCATTTTAGACATAATTTCTCTACTTTTGGAGTTATATAGGTACACAGTAAGCTTTGAATCCTTCCTCGGAAAGAATCTTTTAATCTTTTAAAAGACTAGAACATCATTGCGCGCTTCGCGCTCCTATATGATTACTTCACGTTATGCACTTGTGACGATCCCACGTGACCATCTCTCAACCAATCAAATCACGAATAAACTGTGGACACTCGACAGATCATCTATTTTTTAAGAAAGGATTTTAAGAAAGGATTAAGTAAAAAAGAGAAAACTTTTCCTGATCATAAACTTTGAGAGTTTTTAATGAATAGAAGGTAAATAATAAATTATTATTAACAACTTCAGAAAACATTTTACAAATTAGAACAAAATAGTAGATAATCGTCATAATAGTCATTCGTTATTTATTCCCATTAGTCCCAACATTATTACTTCCTTCTTTTACTTCTTTTTAATTCTGGAAATTCTAATACCGTAAAAGTTGAAAATATTAATATATGTATTTATTATTTATTTATTATTTATACACTTATTTATTGACCACATCATATATTATATGACGTGGGCAATCTTCGCGCGATTAATTTCTCGTTTTTTCACATTTTCAAATCAAACGATTTTAACATGTTTTAAGGCATTTCAAAAGAATATAAAATAATTGAGAATTTATAATTTTTGAAATATAGAAAAAAATATAAAATTGATTATTTTAAATAATCTGTTTCCAACATACTTTAAATGCATTGGATAAAAGAAACAACATATTTCTATGAAAACCTGAAAAAAAATTTCTAATTGTATATTAAAATGTATATAAAAATAGTATTTAATTGTTGATATATGGTCACTATTTGTTACAAGTATTATTCTTATGTAATATTCTACTAATTGTTAGTCATTTTTGACTAAAACTTTAGTGAAAAGTTGAAAACTTACCAATTGAAATAGTGAAATACAACTAATGATAAGTGAAAATTTTCACTAAAGTAAATTAGTGACCTGTTATATACATTTCACTAATTCAGATTTAGAGAGTTGGTTAAAATAAAAACACTAATCCTACAGGTCAATCGATTCCTCCAAACGCAAGAAATCTATGAATGATGAGGTCGAAAGATTCTTTGTTTCGAGAAAAAAGAATTATATATATTTTTAAATATTGAGGAAAATCGTTAATGCTTCCTCTATGAGGAAGCAAATTGCTCAAAAAATGAGTACAAAAAATATAAATATAGTTAAATGGAACACATATAGGAACACTTATAACTTGAAAAGCTTGCACATCACGTTGAAATAAAAAGATGTGTCTATTTTTTTGTATCTAAAATACAAAAAAAAAGTATTCGAGGTTATTGCTTCGACAATATTTTATTTTAGAGTTGTAAATGTCATATGGAATATATATCAAATATTAATATATGCGCCATTCCATACAAAATTTACACGCAAAAAAGAGTTTTCGAGTAAAAGACACAAATTACGATTTTTTTTAGAAAATCGATATAAATGTTAAATACTTCTGTTTTTATTTTGAATTTTTGCCACTTACTCGTGATTACTATATAAATTGCAACTTTTGACAAAAAAACTAGCTTAAAATACAATTTGCATTTTGATTTTTTTGACACTTTCTCAAAATTACTATGCAAATCATAATTCTAAGCCAGTAGCATAGCTGGAAATACCATTTACCGAAAAGCAATGAAATATGTCATGTAATAAAAACTACTTTTCTTAGCAGTTTTGACTAAAAGGAGTAGCAAAAATTACCATTTGAAGAACGTACTCTCGAGCATTAGTTTCAAATAGTAAGGGTCAACTCGAAGACGAGTTAAAAAGTACCATTTAGAAATAGTAAAATGGTATTTCGGCGAAAAACTTGACTAAGAGTTTGTTTATGAAGTCCAAACGGTTAAATAGATCAGTCGATTAGTGCGCGCGTATTAGGTTTTAAGATTTTTAGGTCGGGGGTTCGTATCCTCAGTGAGTGCGAGATTTTTAAGCGTTTGGGAGTGCGTTATAAGTTACATTGTGAAATTTACAATTTGAAATAGTACTCCCTTATTTTTATTTTGAAACATTTTTCGTGGTAAAATTTACCATTTGAAATAGCACTCTTATATTCTGAATCGTTTCTTTGGAGAAATAGTATAGTGCTAAATGACATTTCAGAGCGCAAATCAGCCACTTTGAAATGGTACTTTTTGGTCTGATTCCGGATTACATTGTGCCATTTACTTTTTGCGTGTACAATAAAAAATTTATTTCGCGCGAAATATTTTTTTTTTTTTTGTGTTTTTTGGTCGAAAATATTGTAAGCGTATTTTTTTATTTCAACATGATATTCAAAATTTCGGAGTTGTGAATTTTTAAACTTTTCACGCTCGAAAAATGTACCTCTAAATATTTGGGTATACGAAAAAAAGAATTCTATTAAAAAAATAAGTGGCTGCAGTAAAATTTAGGATTTTCTCTCAGCTTTTGAATAAGCATTACAAGAAATTCATTAAAACAATTGTTTATAAAAATATGGCCTATTTTTATAAACAAACCATTTTTTTAAAACATTGGAACTATTTTTTTATATTTTTTGAAAAATATACTTTAGGCACTTTAGTCACTACTCCAAAAATTTGGGAATGGACCGTTGAAAATTGTGTCTATAATAAATTGTTGAACTTTAGCTCTCGCGCGTTCGAAAAATGTACCTCTAAACGTTTGCGAATACGAAAAAAATAAAAGGCTGCAGTAAAATTTACGATTTTTATTAGGCTTTTGCAATAAGCATTGCAAGAAATTCATTCGACAAATTGTTTATAAAAATATGGCTTATTTTGATAAACAAAAAATTTTTTTTTAGAAAAACGTACTTCAGACACTTTAGTCACTACTTCAAAAATTTAAGAATGGACCAAATGAATTAAAATTAATTATACCATTGAATTAAAATTGTGTCTATAATAAATTTTTTAAGATTAGTTCTCGCGCTCAGACCACGCGCGATCGTGCTCGATGTTCGTTTGCTCGGAGTCGACCGGCCGGATCAGGCGACCGCTTGTGGTCCGAGCGCGAAAGCTAAAGTTCAAAAATTTATTATAGATACAATTTTCAACGGTCCATTCCCAAATTTTGGTAGTAGTAACTAAAGTGACTGAAGTACATTTATCAATAAAAAATTGTTTTTAAGGGCATGTAATACTTCACCATAAGAGCAATTTAGTTTAACCAATTATACATTCATAATAATAAATATTTGTAGCTAATAAGAGTCAACAAACCTTCGTGTACATGAGAGGAAGGTTTATTGACTCTTATTCGCTAAAAATATTTATTATTATGAACGTATAAATGGGTAAACTAAATTGCTCTTATGGTAAAGTATCACATGCCCTTAAATAGTTCCAAAGTTTAAAAAATATGATTTGTTTAGAAAAATTGGCCATATTTTTATTACAAAATGGGTCTAATGAATTTCTTGTAATGCTCATTGAAAAGCCGAGAGAAAATGCTAAATTTGACTGCAGCCACTTATTTTTTTAATATATTACTTTTTTTTCGTATACGCAAATATTTAGAGGTACATTTTTCGAGCTTGAAAAGTTTGAAAATTCACAACTCCGAAATTTTTAATATCACGTCGAAATAAAAAAATACGTATACAATATTTTCGACCAACTACTGCAATTTCATAGAGTGCTTCGATTTATAACTTACCAACAAAATTTTTAAGTTGTGTCAGCGCTTTCACATTTCAGATTCTACTACTCCAAGGCTATGGTCAAAAATCTTTCGATATTTTTGTTAAATTTTAGTTGCCAGTAGACACCACGTAAAGGAAAAAAAGAATACAAAGCTGAAGTGAAACTTCGGGTGTTGTTCGCGAATGTAAATAAAGTAATTGAAAGATACAATTACGGGACATAAAAAAAATTACAACAATGAATAACCAGAGTGAGTTGAAAAATTTTTCAATTAAAAATTGAAAATTTGACGTGAAAGTTTCACTTCTGCCTTGTGTTCTTTAATACACAATTTTTTTTTCTTTCCTCCAATTGCTGAGATTAGGTTCCTTTGAAAAATGTGAATTTTTAATCCTTAAATCTTTTACATTTTTAGATATAATACTTTAGCGTTAGAACATAAAAACATAGTTTAGTTAATAAAATTCTTTATAATAATATTACACATAAATAAACAAACCAAAAACCCCTGAAAGGGTTAAGTTATCACTAAAATTGTTTACCTTACTTGGGAATTTGAATAAGGTCCGGAAAATATCTTCCGCAGTTGTGTCGCATCCTGACACGCCACAAATTCTTATAATTGACATTGATGTTTTGATGAACATATGACACAATTCAATGGGTATCGAACATCTCGTAGATCATGAAGTCAGGTTCGAGAACTTCCGCTCGAGATCGCTTTCTCTTTCACTCGCCCATTCTGTATTTACTCTGTCCTTTACTAGCGCTATGTACAGTGTTCGTCATGTATGCCTTAATACATGCCTCTCACTCATTCTCGTTTGTTTCAAATTTGAGGGAATGAGATGCAAATATGAAAAATGTTAAGGCATACATGACGAACAGTGTACAGTCAACGTCATATATGCCTTAAAATTTGTCACTAGATTTTTGTACGCATTCAATGCAAAATCCTAGTGATAAATGTTAAGGCATATATGACGAACACTGTACATACGTCACACTATCGATTTATCGAATGGTAAATTAATTTTTACCCCCAAGACGAGCGCAAAGAAGTTTCTCTTCAAAAGTGTGCTTCTAAAATTATAGAATGTTCACACAATTCACGCAATTTCCAAACCAATTAGATTTTCGACAACAATGTGTTCGATATATAACAGCAACATTACTTCTTTAAGATATGATTGTAAATAACGATAAATTATAATTATATGTACAAATTTTTTCAGATCAAGTTAATTGTACATTAAACGTAATTACATAATAGCAACGTTTTGACGACTATTCGAATTGGATGTTTTTCTGAAGAGTGGAGTGAGTGAAGCACCTATCAACAGCCCTATATAACGATTTGCGAATACGCTGCGGAAGTTTTAAAGTTCTGAATAGGCTCGCCATAGTTCATTGTTCAGTCTCTCGACAGACCTATTTAATACCACCCGCACAAAGCGACAAGACTTCTAAATGCCACTGAAAAGAAAATGTGTATACATACATAATATCGATCACCCATGACTACACATTCACAATAAAATTGTACATATACCGTCTGTCACACACACGCACGCACACGCACACACACACACACACACACACACACACACACACACACACGCACACACACACACACTTTAAAACATTATCATCAATATTCATGCTTTAAATATTGAAACTCTTCAAGAGTTAGGTGAATTAGCTTTAACTATGTTTTTAATTGCTGTCGTGTAAGACCATGAATGGGTTTGTTGATACTAACGTAATGACATTTTATGTAGACACTGAGACCATAAAACGTGCCATGCTCGTGATAAAAAAAAAGAACAAACCATAGTCCTGAAAAGTTTTTTATGGCATTTTCAAAACATCTACTATTAAATCTCCTAATTCGTATCTTTGTATTATGCTTAGTTTTATACAATTACTTTTCGGACCAAAATAATCCTGCTTCAATTAAAAAGAAAACATCAAATATAACATACTAAAATATTCATCAGTCCTAAAAACAGTAGATATAGGTTACAAAGGGAAGATGGAACGTGTCTGAAAAGAAAAAGTGAATAAAAAAATGAATTTTGTAAAAGTAGGATGAAAAATTCTCCAAGATAAAAATACAATAGTATATTGTGCAACAAGTGCGGGAAGTCACCGATTGCCCGCGAGTGCGCACACCCGCACGAGTGAGCAATCGGTGACCCCGCACGAGTTGCACATACTATTTTTTTTTTAAAGTGCGTAACTAGAGGTGGTGAGTAGAAGACGGGGGGGGTAGGCTGGGGGCGAGGACGGGGGGTT
>UCOK01017649.1:0-68100 GCA_900474325.1 Synergus umbraculus
TATATATATTATATAAATATATATATATATACATATAAACAAAAAGAGTTTAAGACATTTGAATATATCTTGAGGAAATGTATTTGATAATTGATTGGTATGTACTGAAACGAATGACACGTATACCCTATCATATCCATCCATGCACGTTTAATCCACTTGGAAAGTCCTATTTCGTTTTCCAATTCGCCAGTAATAAATTTCTCGTAAAGAGATACCACCACGTTGATCTCGAATCAATAATTTCGAGCACCTCAGCTCTAAAGGAATGAAAAACTTTAGTTTTCTTTTTGGATCCAAGGGGTATTTTCTCTCCAGGAGAAATTTGTTTGGCCGATTAATAATTCCTGACGGAAATCTAATCCGCGTTGACTAATCAGGAAAGATGATGAATGGTACCCAGGAGCGCGCACATCAACATGATAGAGCATGGCTTATTTGGCAGTATACTCTATTTATTTTCATAAAGCGGAACTTGTTAATGAATCACGAAGTTTGAAGTTTGAAGTTCGAAGTTCGAAGTCACTAACCTTCCACATGGAACGGGACGACTAGCATAGCGACGAGAATCGCTGGTACTAGGAGGACGACGCGAATCAGCGACATCCATCTAGAACTTGGCACACGCGACAAGGAACGACACTTCGCGCCGGAATCTCGGTGCGGACTAGTCCTGAGACTGGCACGAGGGGTATACGTTACTCTACCGGGGATTCTTTTCGTCACGGGGTATAAGGGTGAATCGCATGCGCCACTATGCTTCACGTGCCCTCCGCCATCGCATTGCTTCCTGTAGGTCCCGCCTTCCTCGTATAAGGACACTAGGCCACTATACTTGCATTATCAGTTTGGAATTTCGACACAAACAATCCAACATTTCCGCGTGTGATTTTACATTCGATTACACAATGCGTCTGCAAACAATGAAAGGCACTCACTTGATTAATCCTTTGTTTACAGAAAGCTCTTGAACTATGTTTCCTGCAGACGAGGACCTTTTGACGAAAGTGTACACTTGGAGAACAAGTTCTCTATTGAAAAGTTAGTTTTGCTTGAATTTCTAGCTACTGGACGCTGGAAGGTCTTTTGTACGTAAAGAGTAGCAGGATGTCAATGATATCTGTGGCGGGAAAGGCTGTAAAGTTAAAAGGATGCGGTCAGTAAAGGAAGAGTAAAATAGTAAAATCAATGAATCCTTTTCAGATTCTGAGAAGTTCATCCCATATTTTACTAAAAATTAAAATAATTGATCAACAGACTATTTCTTGCAGTAACTGATGATCCTTCTTATCCATCTAAAGTAGTCCGTCACACTTTAGTGGCAGCAAACTCTATATATGTACCACTATACATCTGCGTGAAAGATTAAACGCCTGAGAAACGGGAGTTGTTGCAAACGGAGGTGAAAGATTAGTTCTCTCTGGGGTAACTCGTTCCAAAGTCTGTCACGATCGTCACTCTGAAAAGCGCCCTTTTACGAATTTATGTTACAACAGCGAATCAGGCTTTCCATGGAAGAACCTGAAATTATCAATATATCGCTTATAGAAACTTGAATCGAAGGAAATTTTACCAATAACAAGACTTTGTGAATTTAAAGTATTTTTTAGACAGTTATAAGGGACCCAACATTTTTCTAAATTCACCTTAATATTCATAACTACTTTGAATAACCTTTTCCTCAATTTTCGTTATTAAAGTTTTCAAGTAAAGCACAAAACTACACCTCTGAAGTTCACAGTTTGGGCATTGAGCTTAGAATAACAATGCGGTGAATTCTGATTTAATTTACATGCTTTACGCACGAAAACCTTTATAAGCACTTGCCACATGGCACATAAGTATCTTTCACGTTGAATTTGAGTGAAAACAGATATCACGCAAGGTCGCATTATTTGAAAAGACGTCTTTAAGCACGAATGTACTGCAATTTTCGTATTCGCCCTCATAAACTGGTAAGAGATGGATTCAAGGTGTCGACAGGAAGCGAGGCGTGTTTCAAACTTCTCTTCTAGCAAGCCCGAGGGCTACATGTAGTTTCCTCTACATCCGCTTTCTACTCTAGCCTTAACGTTTTACCTACAGCACCCAAGCAATAAATGCCGAAGCGGAAATTTAGATGCGTTAAAACGATCTTCAAACACTCCGTTACTAGTTCTATTTTTACTAAAAGTTGTAGAAAACTCATGCCGAAACATTTTCGATCTCGAAATATGAATCTTAATATTATATATTACATATTTTACTATCAAGAACTACAGATGCAAATGTTCTAAACCTTTCAGTAAAATATAAAACTCACAACCAGGATTTTGTTACGAAAATGAGCGTCTCGCAAAAATAACAAAAGTAGTGGAATTAATCATGTAACCAAAGAATAAAATTAGTATAAAAATTCCAGTTTTAATTTAACTGTAACTGAATGGAAATAAATTCAGATGAATTGACAGTGCTGTGGGCCTTCGTGCGATTTAGAATAGAAAGTTTAAAAATAGGGGTGCTAAACTGAATTATGAGCCCACATGAATAATCGAAATTACGGTAACGCCGCAGAGTTGAAAGCAATTGAATTGCAAAGCCATTCGGCTCTTTCGACTGCGGCTCGAGGAAACTTTTTCAAACTAGACTAACAAACAAAAAACAAGTACTTCCAGAGGTTTCATTATATATCCGTACCATGTCACGATGAATAAAGCGAGCGCGAAAGAGACAGAAAAAGGCGTTGGGACATTAACAGGCACGCAAATTAAAAACGCTCCGTCCGTAACTTTTCTAAGTGTCCAATGAAGCGCATAAGCAGGCTCAAAGCGTAGAATGACTTAAAATGCGGTAACAGCGGCTCGTCCTTCAAGTTTTGAATACAGTCGTGACAAGCTGCTGAAGGATTTTCCTTATTTGCCACAAAATTTGCATCGGAAACAACGCGGTTGAGAGAGAGGAAAATCGACGGATGGGTTGAAGCGGCAGAGATGGAAAGAGTGAAAGGAGAGTGAGAAAGATCAGTACTAAAGTGTGTACGTACATTTTCACTCGAGGACTTGGGAAGTTCATTTCCTGCCGGCACCAAGGCGAACAGTAATTCAATTTTCGTCGAGTACGCTAAGAGGTATCCCAAAGCGTGACTAGTACTTTCCAGAATAATATATTGAATATACTGAAAACCAATTTACTTCATAACAACAATAAATTTGTCGAAAACGTTTGTAAATAACATTATGTACTGCTACCTTTGACGATTAATTGTTTTATTAATCCTTGATTCTATGTATTTGAAATTTCATCATCGAAATTTCTTTAAGTTTGAAGATTTTATATCTTTTTTTTTATCAACCTCAAGCGTACGTGAAGAAAGAGAGGAGAGTTCAGCACACTCAAATTATTTTCTTACAAGTGGAGTCAGGGTCGAGTTCCTTCGTGATTTTCCTGAGTTCTTCTTGTAAGGACAAAATATCAAGTCAATGGTACTAGAGACATGAATTGAAAAGTTTTTATCTGAATTTCTTTTAAATATTTTATAGTCATCTAAACTAATATATTGAAGCTGTTTAAAGAGATGCATTGTTTTATTAAAATCTTTCTTGAATAATGTATGTAATATCTGAATCTGTATTCGATACTAATCTTGGTTTAGTCTAATAACTTATAGTAAGAGGAGGATTCTAAGAAAGCTTCGTTGTTCGTGCAACTGTGACAAACGATTCACAGGAAGGCAAGCAATTAGATAAACGCCAACGAAACTGGGCCCTGTGCGTACAATATATGCGCCCATGAGTGATTGTAATCCGTGCAGTTGATTAATCGATTCTCGCTCCACACAAGATCACTCTACATTAAGGATGTGCTCCCTGTACAGTACCACACAAAATTTAGTAGCTTTCATAATGATTTATAAAATCGAGACAAGTATAACTATTTTGAAAGAGAACTCGAAATGAATTTTGCATCGAATTTGAAATCAAATATTCTGTTCTTCTTTCAGGATATAAATTCTTTAATAAACTTGAATGAAAAACTCTGACTCAAATACCAAATTCTTTAAAAGAGGACAGCTATATGTGTCATTATAATATATATAATATATTAGATTAGAATACCTATAGATATTAACAAAAATTACCGTTTCATGTAAAATAGTCATGTCTGACTACACTCGCCTTTTATCACTTAATATATTTTTCTATTTTAAAATCCCACTAAGTAATAAGTTCATAATCGAATTTATTATTCAGTAGACTTGAAGTTCTGTTTTTTAAGTAAACTGAATTATTTACATAAAATCGATTATGAGCATCTTTGGTCTTCATTGTATAAGCTGAAGCTAGATTGAAAGAGCGAAAAAATTGGAAAACTGCGAATGTAGTAGTGATAAATGTCATTTTTCAAAGTTACGCAGCAGTTAGACTTTCGTCAGGAAGTAATGTATGTTCGATTCTCTAATCGGATGTTCGACTGGATTTTCCCGGATAATAGCCCGAGCTGGCGGATTAGGAAGGGACAGGGACTCGGATGGCTTGCCTATCGAATCGATAACTACATTTGATAGTCTCCCGATGAAGTGCCGACTTCTCTGATATTGGATTCGAGAATCCCTTAGTATAATATGTAAGACTGATGGGAACAGTCTCACAATCGGAACGAGTTCCACTCGTCACGTGATATTTATTTGATGATTCTTTAATGCCACCAATTTTGAAGTTCCAGCTCACCAAGTATAAGAAGAAATATCAAATCTTATACTTCGTGTGAAATCTAATCCCAAATTCAGTAGATATAACATTCATTTATCAATATTTTTTCCTATGTTCCTCAGTATACGACTGTTGAAAAGGAAAACTTGAAATAAAGGATTGATTTTGGATTTATTTCAAGTAAGAATACACATAACTCTACTTACAATTAATAGAACAATAGAACAATAGATTTATCATATGGCGAAATTCCAAAAGTGCTTGGCATGTTCGACTTTGTGAGCTCAACACCGAATGATTCTAACTGTGATCAGTATCCTATCTGAATCGGATTGTCGAAGATTATACTGCGCTAAATACCTCGTAGTTAATTAGTGGTTTCGAGGATAATTCAACTGCTAGGCTGTACTCGATTAAAAGGGCCTCTGGAATCATTAAAATATACTGTAATTAATTTAAATAATTAGCGACTCACATCAGGCTGTATTTTGTTCGATTCTAAGTAGGCTAGTGTCGGTAGCTAAAGAAAATTAGTAAACAGAAACGCTTTTTCGCTATTTTGTCATCGGATTACGAAAAGTTTTTTCGACTGCGGAGATTAACAAGAAACTTGTTGAGAAAATCGATAAGCTCGCTATCTACATGATCCTACGTATAAGCGACCCTATTTAGGTGTTTCTCTCATATTACTTAGAGACACTAGTATATTGCCAATTTGGCAAACAATCTTAAGCCATTAAATAGATTCGTAGCACGAACTTAGAAAAAAGTGGACTGAACTTTACTTGCTCTTCCGTATCCAAGCAATCGCTGTAACATCAGAAATAATACCATTGTTTCGGTAACGACCGTCTAGGCTTTTGAAAAAAGCAGTTACATTGGAGTTGAATAGAGACCTATCAAGTGTCTAGTCGAAATTCAAAGAAAATTCTGCCCACACTGCAGGAAATTTTTATAATGTAGAACATTAGCTAATTATTCTCATTCAGTATTACAGAATTATTGTCCGTGCAGACAAATTCAGTCTGATTGCTTTATTCAAATTTTTGAAATAGGTTGAGAAAGATATAAAAACATTCATGCTTAAATAATGTACAGCAAATTCAACTCTTGACATAATAATATAATCGATGAATGGAATTTCTTCATCATAACGAAAAGGCCAAGAAGGAGGACATGGTCGAGTTTTGAATTCCGGAAGACGAAGGCCCGATGTTCTTGAAGCGTTTCACGGTGAACCAAACATTCGCGGTATGCTCTCAACGCAGGGCTTCGGAATTTGTAGCATGAAGTCGTTTCGCTTTCCAGGACCACTTATAATTAATGGTTCTAGTTTATAACCACCTTGCGGCTATTGTGAAGCTGTACCGAAATAACCTGGACAACGCGGGTGTAATAAAGTAATCGTTAAAACCGTTTGGGAATTCTTCCAATTTTGAATCGGCAATCCTCATCAAACCTCCACACAACTGTTTCCATCTTCACTGAAAAAAGTGGATAGTTGGATTAACTAAGCAACTAGTAAACTGAAGTACTGCTAATTTATTATTCATATCACAATTAACAGGATCACAATTTACAAACTGGTTCTAATAACGTCGACGTGTATTATCACTTCCATTGAACTGAATCTTCTTTAAAAATTTTGCTCATCTTTTCTCAAGTCTGACCTCACTATTATCCTATGTGAAATGCCAACATATGAAAATATCATAGAAATATAAACTTTCATATATCAGTCAGCCATTATACACCCATCAAGGTATACTTTCGAAATCGAGTAAATAAAATAATCTTTTCACTGGGATGTAAAAAGCTTGGAAAGCTTTCACCTTTCCTCTTTCTGAATAGAGCTCGACTCGCTAAAGTTTTATCCGCTTTGCGAGGAAAACTGTGCAGTCGAATACACGACAAGAGTGGCTCGCACGACCTTTTAAAGATACTTTGTCGTTTATCTCATAGAATATACTAAGTTTTGCGATTTTTATTTATTGTTCGATCCCTTGAGTATTTCCGATAAATGATAATATTCTTTAAATCAAGTTGTTTATCTTCAGAGGCTGCCTGCAACAGAAGCTACTCTACGGCGGAAGCTGTCCTACAACATTTTTTCTAAAAATGTCTTTTTTTTATCAAATTGTAATTTGTAAGAGTGGAGTGTATCTGCTTTACATAACGTCTCAAGTTGTGAATGTGCCGAGTCAAGCTGAGATTTCCAAAGGAATAACCCCGCAAAGCACTTGGCTAAACAATATCTAGCAAAAGTGGTCGAGTGCGCTTCTCATTACAAAACCAAAACTTCGCATGTAAACTTTGTGTAGAGTTTCAAATTGTAAATGTGCCGAGTCAAGCTAAAATGTCCAGAGAAATAACTCCGCAAAGCACTTGGCTAAACAATGCATCGAGGGCCGACGCTCAATAACTTTTCAGCGAGACCTCCACCAGCAAGTTTGTGTATTTCTTAGCTGGGATTTGATTCCAGAAAAATACGTAAGTACATTGTCTAATAGAATGAAGCATTCGAAGACTGTCTGTTCTGTCTTTCACATTTTCTGCCTTTAAAAATGTGTT
The DNA here is from genome assembly GCA_900474325.1 of Synergus umbraculus. NCBI lineage: Eukaryota > Metazoa > Arthropoda > Insecta > Hymenoptera > Cynipidae > Synergus > Synergus umbraculus. The sequence goes on from UCOK01017649.1 coordinate 7,260, forward strand.
ATGAAGTTTAATAAACTTTCTTCGTCTTGAAGATCTTGCAAGAACGTTTTTTCTGATTTAAGTGGTTAATTTTGCTCAAGATGTTCACTATTCTCTACTAACGTACAATACATCTAAGCTACATTGTATGCAACTGAACCTTTGTTATATAGGAAAATCCTGTTTATCGCAAGCATCAAGTTCCATGGGATCAAAGCTTATACCTGCACCATAAATGCGATATTGCTCTCACAGCCTTATTACCAGTCCATATTGCGCCAGTGGTCCCAAGGCTATCGCTTGGAGACCCGAAGGTACTCCTCTCTCAACTTTACCGAGCTTTTCTATGTAATTCTACTTTTTCTTTAGCATGGCTGTAGAATGCGTGACGCAGTTTTCTGACTCGAGCTTTTGCCGGGCAAGATTTTTACAGCATCCACGGTGTTAAATATTTAATGGTCCGTCAAGGGGTCTAGAGGTAAGCGAGTGCAAAATAAGCGCGAAAATGGGATTGTCTTCTCGATTCAAGTTCGAGCGGGAGCTATTTGACGTTTAGGGTTATCGTCTTGCTACGATCGTGAGAACAAGCTTTTCTCGCTTTTTAGAGGTACTCTAGAATTCTAGAATAGAGAATTCTTTCAGATTATTGCATACATCCCTGGGAAAATTCGAAATGCTTCACATTTCCGTAGAAATTATCTTTACAATGAAGAGTAAAATGCTCGGCGAGTTAATTTTATGATGCTAGTTGCTTCAAATATTTCATTACTCTCTTTAGGAATAAAATTCTACGTAAATTAACGCAGAGATAAACAAAGATTTGCTCAAGTTCTCAAGTATAGTTTAATTTAACAACAACATTTGATATAAATCTCATTAAAAAATACTCGAAGTTGTCTGCTGGCTGTCGAAACTTTTTTTTAAATAGATCAGAAAATACAGTTAATATATAATAGTGCAACGCATGTGTTTGCAGCAAACTAAATCAAGGATTTGCAGGGTTAGTAAGGGTAGTAGAGAACAGGCCGGTATCCCGCAATGCGGCTAAGTACCCACCGGTCCAGAACCGCGAGAAACCCCTGGAAGCCATTGCTCCAACATGATTTACGTAAGAGATTTCAATTTAGCGGGTAACCAGTTTACGTAAAAGAATGGCATCGCAACTCGGCATAGTTGCTTCTTGGCCGTATAGTGTTTTACACTCTAACGTAGTTGTATACATGCTCTCTCGGGGAATACTTGGGAAGAAGCATCAGATAGATTGATAGATAGATAGAATTTATTGGACTTTCTTGAGAAAGAAACATCTCCCCAAGGTGTTAACGGCGGGTATGAAAGCCATGAATACGGAGTTACCGTAATGAGTAAAACTTGCACGTTTCATTTACAATAAAAGCAAAATATGAACTGGGTTAAAGTTTAAAACTGGGTCAAATCCAATTTAGAAAAAGTATTATATTAAAAGTTTTTTGAATAAATTCCAGTCACTGAATAGAATTAATGAAATGAGATGAACTTCAAACAGGAAACTAAACAATATTTATTTTAGAATTTGGTATGAATGCGTTTAAAAAATGTATTATGATGTACACTAACTTGAATTGAGTTGAATAATGAAAGTAAAGTAGATGGGAAAAGCGAGGAAAATAGAGATCTAAATGTATTTCAGAGAAAGTTCTCTTCTTGTATAAGAGGGATAGAAGGACCTAATATTGAGGAGCCGAAGCTAAGCATATTATACCTACTATAGACAGTTACTCCGCAGGCGGTCGAGTGGATTTCATCTTGATTTGCATTCCAAAAAGCACCTAGGTAAAGCTAAATTAGATGGTACGTTAATCTTTCTCACCAGTCGACGAACTACCTAAGACGAAGAGAAATCCTTTGCATTCTCAAAAAGCTCGTAATCTTCTTAAAACGAATTGAAAGTGGCAAAACCCAGAATTGATAAATGACACTTTTACAGATAAAACTGACGGACATAAAAAAATATTTTAAAAACTACACTATAAAATACTTTATCGTTTTGAAACATTCTCTTTAAAAAATTCTTTCGCATACTTTTTATCCTGTAATGCTATAATTTCATACAACAATCACGTTTGTACTGTATTTGTATTTTTTATGATATCTGAATTTCTATTAATATTCATATGGGAAATCGCATTTTATTTTACCTGTAAAATCGAAAATTCGTATTTAAATATTCTATGAAAAAAAAAAAGAGTTTATCGGTGAATTTCCTGAAGCCATTACTCTGTTCGTGTATAGGTGAGAGCATTTACTATCCTAACGATGATCGGTCACGTTTTTATTACCTGACCGATGAATATGCATCGGGTAAAGATTAAAGCATACTAAACAGGTCCGCAACGACAATGCCGAGGACAGGAACGATGAACGACTCTTTATGCGGACGCAACACCTACAAACGCACGAAATGTAATTTACTTTAGTACCTGGACGTAAATTTCTTCTTGATGAGAATGTACGGGCTAGTTTCAGCTTAACTTTTTTTAAAGCGGGTTAAAATTTTAGCTAATGCAACCAGACAAGCAATCTAGGTGATTCACCTGTTAAGTAGAATTAAAAAGAGCCCAGCTCTTTTGCCAAAGGCTGGCTTCAAAGAAACATGGTCTGTAAATCAAGCACCTTCACGTACCTTGAAAAAAGATAATTGGTGTAATTCTATCCAGGGATCCTCTCATCTCATTCAACACTCTGTTTATATGCTTTTTCCAAAGAAGAAACGTTGCATTCAAGTTTTTTTTTTTAATTGAAGGTACTTTTTCCAAGGATGCTCTCGAAATTGTTTTCGAAACCAGTCTTTGTTCATCGGATCGAGTTTTTATAAAGCTTTAGCTTTCAGTGTATTCTTTTCGAATAAATTCTTTGAAAGAAGGTAAACTGAATATGATTATTATTATAATAGACTAGCATATGGTGAAATACCAAAAAGGTATTATATCTTTAAAGAATTATTATCTCAATTCTTGACAGAATAATTCTTCATTCACAGAATCTGATGAAATACAAAGAAGATCTTTGCATCCTTATTTGCTCTACTTACAAAACATAAGGAAATCTACCAATTAAAATGTTAAATATGAAACGTATTATTGGAAAAGAAATCCTTTACAGGATGAAAAGAATACGACTATAGTACAATAAGAATATTCTCTTTTCTGATATTTCCTTTCACTAACCAATTAATGAACTTGTCATTCCAGTATCGAACAATAGAAGCACGTAGATTCTGTATTTTGTTACAGAAATAATTGAAGGTCAAAGTACCTTGTTCTCCACGTCTGAGGAAGGAGTGGGCTTTTGAAACTAAGAGTGGTCGATGCGATGGTTGGGCGTTGAGGGTTGTTCTATAGGAGATAGAATCTGGAGAAAAATCTCGAGCTCGAACGACGTGGTTAATTGAGAAAAATCGCGCGCACATCGTATAGAGCAGGTGTCGGCGACGTTGTAGCATTAGTCGCAAACTAATTGGTGCCCGCACCCACTTCTTCTCTTCCTGTTCTAATCAGAGACGTGCAAACTTGTTCTCATATCCGTAACACGTGTCAGCGTTATAATTTACGAATCAATAATTCTGGTCGTGTATATTGTATTTTGTGTATTGCATGTAAGGCTAATGGACGTGGATTAACATTATCGCTACACATAGTTGTAGGCGTCGTTATCATTCGCATATCGCTAGTGGGTTGTTGCGAAATCCTGAGTGACTTAATCCGAAGCGGTTTAAGTCCTGCCCGAAATCACATAATCTGCGTTTACCAAGCCTGTCATATACTGAGTGCATTACCTGATAGGAACATCGTGTATTTAGGGTTTATTATGTACCTATACTGCTTCATAATGTATGTAATGCTATAATTACTAAATCACAAATTTTGATTCCATGATTTGCATTTATTATAGTTCCGGTTCTCGGTTTGTATTTCATTTTGTCAGGGCGAAATAGAAATTATAAAAAATAACCCATTGGTTGGATCTCTATACTTTTTATTATTATAATTTGTTATGTATGAATTTCGTAGTAAAATTCCGTAATTAAAATTATTCTTGGACATATTAAAAAATTTTTAAGTGATATCCAGAAACAGAATTATTTCATGTTTACTTTTTGTTGAGCAAACAGAAAGTGTATATTCTGATGAGAAAAATTCAGTTACAAACTGTGCAACTGGGTTTCCTCGTTTTGAGAGTACTGTATCAGCACTTGAACTGGCTGAGCACCAAGTCAAGCGCAGAAATGAATTTTGCGGTCTTGGCCGGCCTACTCAGAGAGAAAAATGGATTTTCCGTTAAAACAGATTCGTGTTAAGAGGATCGTTCGTCGTCAGCTCGTAGAAATACCGAACTTCTAAATCTCTAGACCGCATTGTATACAAGTTTCTCGCAAGTATTTCATTATGCAGGTTACAACCGTAATTTTGTCTTCCTCTTGCCCGTGTTTCGTTCACCACCATACGCGGCAACCTCGCATATCTGGTCCCAGGAGTGCACTATTCTGTATCACAATACCAGAGGAATATTGAACTAAAGTCGAACGTTATTCCTGCGGTTGCTGATTTATCGCCGTTATTAATACAAGGATAATACCTCGTGATTCGAACGTTAAAACCAGCGTTTAAAAGCCGCTTCCAATATTGCAGTTTAACCGACGTAAGGTGATAGATGTACATAATCCTTTCCGCTTCTTTAAACCTCCTAATCATGTCGTTATTCTTGACTAAAGCTCCAGGCGCACTTCTACAAAATTGTTTTTATCGTCATAAATTCTTTCCTTCTATCCTCCGTTTCCAACAATAACAATTCGTTATCGTCATTTTGTTAAAATACAACATATGAAGATACAGTAATTTTGTCCATTTTCTTTTAGTTTGAATAATTTTTATCGGTGAAAGGTTCGCGTGATTTTCTTATTGTCTTTGCAGACAAAATACCTCCGCCCATCCGTTCACCCAGTTGGAATGCTAATTTACACCGTTCAAATAGTTTTTCTACGTGACTTAAATTCATCGGACGAGAAGCCATTACCCTACCCACTCGTCGATTGATTCCACTCTGCATCGCAACAAAACGCTGTTCGCATTTAAGCGAAGATTGCCGGAATCGTCAGCGAAGCATTGACTTTGAATCCATCTGAATTCACGTTACGATTTCTTTTTCTCTCTAATAAAAAAATAAGTACTTTTCGCAGCAGTATATATATATATATATATATATATATATGTCTGATGTGAGATTAGTTGTCTATTTTAAACAGTGGAGCCTTCAACATGTTTAGTAATCGAAAATGAAGTCGAAGCTTGTCACATAGCGTTCAACTATTTACTCTAAAATAAATAAAATTCCAATAGAAGTGATTTATATTTTTACTGCTTTTAAATTAATAATCAACTTTTTTTAATTTATCCAGGATTAACTCAGTTCTGGATATTTTATCCCACGGTATATCAAAGATTTAAAATCGACATTTTACAGATAGGACAGGGAAATTACATTTCAACATGTGACCAAATTGAATCCAAAAGAACATGACATTTTAGCTAAAGGGATGTAAAAAAAATCTGTTGGAGCAGATTCGAGAATTAATCAACCTTTCAAATATAGGATACTAAATGTATTCCTTCTTGTTCTTCGATCCTGTTTAAGGGTTAGTCATTTTAAAAATAAAGCTTATAGTCTCTGAATTTTTTGTTTACTTAAGACAATCAGAATAATCTTTTATGCGTCGGACAGCAGAATTGAATATCCCATATTGCACTGTGAGTAATGCTAGACTTTATTAGAAACTTGAGAAGTATAGTGAGCATTTCATCGAATGAAAAGTTGGATCTCACGGATTGATACGAGATATCCAGTTCTTGAGCTACGTCCGCTTCGAAAATAAAATCAGGGGACTCAAGTCAATATATTCACCCTGCGTTCTATTCCTTCATTCTTTCCTCTTTCAAAGGCTTGTCGATTGCAAAATGGAAGCAAATATGCAGCATTCAATACTTTTATCTCTTGCATTTCAGTACTAACTCTCTCCCATTCAATTCAGGTCAAGCTTAAAAAAATCATAGCATAAAAGGAGAGAAATATCTCGTAAAAAGTATTGTAACAAACTATTTTTTAGTATAAAAAATAAGATCTTGAACACCTAGCCAATTTTGTGAATTTTCAAGCAAAAACCTTTATAAATTGAATTTGGTATTTTTTGTACTCAACAGGAATTTTAATTACCAAAATAAATTTCGTAAATTCGTCATGCAGGAAAACATTAGTCAGCAATACTATACACAATTTCAGTCGCGTTTTGGGGTCAGGAGTGCAATCGATTTAGCAGAAAATGTTTCAAACTTGGGAAAATATTCACCGTCACGGAATGTGACCGAGGTATAAGTCGATCTAAAGTAACATCGATGGGTAGTGGAAAAAGGTTCGGTTTCATCCAACCAAGGGACTCGAAATACCTATCTAGAAGTTCGATCGACTTGTAAAAAATTCAAGCACTCTATAACCATCGTCTCCGCTTTTAGATCAGTTTGATTACAAAACAAGCAATGCTCTAGAGTTTATATTCACACACGAATTAATATATCGCTTTCTCCCTGAAAATGATACAGGAAATCGAACAGGAAACATTGTAACGAAAATTGTGTTAGTTTCTCTAAAAGTGAAGGTTCGTCACTATTTTCAATTCGGATTACAAAAGACATCTGATTGTCTGATCATACATTGTCCTCTACTACTTGATTCCATTTATAGTTATATTTCCTGCAGAGTAGAAATACGTTTTACTGAAATTACTACTGGAATTATTTTATGAAAAGAGTGCGATTTAAAAATTATAGACCCTCAGCTTTTTAATCTTTACAACTTTCTAAAAATAACTTCTTTGTAAAGTCGTGCGATCAATTTAAACTCGAAAACCTTTAACCTTTTCAAATAGGAAGAAGCTTTTCCGTGTCGATGCTGAATTGAGCGAGTTAATTTTAACATAACACAAATGTCGATAATGCTTAGATGCATACGTGAATATGTATATAGAGAAATGGTATCATATGTAGTATGATAATTCAGCTTCCACACCAATCTCGCCTGGGGCAAAGAGAAGTAAACGAAGGGGTGCAGCAGGTAAGTCTCATAGCCAATGCAACATATTTACGTTAACATATAAATCTCGATAGCGTTCAACGAGAATTGGCATGCATGAGAATACCGTGGCATTCGATTTAATACGGGTAAAGAGGTAAGGCGCCGTGAAACATATCTATCCTGTCTTATCGGATCTTAGAGATGTATATCGCCCCCGTCGTTCAAGTTCCCTTCCCTCGATCCCGTTTTATCCAGAGCCAAATCCTTGCCTCTTTCTCCAGTTCGCTTCTTATACCTTCCACGTTCACTATTTCGTTTTTCAACTTTAATGCCTTGACAAAACTTGCAATTACTTTGGTTTTTCCAATATTAAACTATTTGGATTAGGGTTTACTAAACTTAGACGATATTCTGAAGGAAAAAGCTACAGCAATGTTTTTGCAAATAAGTAGCAATTGGAAAGCTTTGAAATAATAATTTACTTTTCGAACATTGACAATTATAGCGATATAAAAGCGAAATAAGTTCCAACATTTTTTTGTATATTTTTTCAAACTATGAATGTAGAGAATTTCAACGATGCAGATGTTCCATTGAAATCTTTTTTGTATTTGAATCAAAGGGAGAATGTGACAGAGTCATTAATACAAACATCTACAGATTTAAAAAGCGAAAAAACACATAATCCTTATTTGGAGAACATATCATGGATGAATTGAAGGAAAACAAAGGAAAATTTGAAAAAAAAAAAGAGAAAGCTGACAGCCAGAGAGTTCCGGTTAAGCAAAGCTTTTCGAAGTTCGAGACAATTGAGCGATTCTTCTATCCATCTATTTATTGAGGATTCTAGGGAAGCTTTCAGAAAATCGATGATTCACAGCACGCAGTAGAAATGCTCGATGCTAAGGCGAAGAAATCAAATCCTGTGGGAGATACCGGAACACCGGATCATTGGCAAAATGCAACGACTAGGAAAGGTTAACGATAGGGGGAATGATGGCACAGGAAGGAAATGGAATATCACACTCGTGCGATGACGAGGCGAAATTACGATTTTGCAATGATTGACGCGATTATTATCACCGGGCCGGAAGATGGTATGGATTCTGTAGAAGGAAACGGGGAAAGTGAATACCTCCGGAAAATGAATCGATGTAAGTCTCATCTGGGAAATTGGATCAAGAAAATTTAGAAAAGGCTTTAAATTGCTATAGATATCTATACTACACGTATAATAAGTTTTGAAAGTCTGCATTAAATTTTAATTTAGTTAAATGTACTGCAGATTTTTCCCTAGTTTCATTTTCCTTTTTTCCAGCTGTTGTGAATAAAGAGGTGATTCATTCAAATTTAATCAAATAATTCTACCTATCTTAAATCAGTTTCAGAAAAATGAAAACTCGAAATTGAGATTTTTAAATTCTGTACACATATTTGTAAATCCATACAAATTAAATAGAAGTAGCAGGCGAAATGCAATTTCGTAAAAGATCCTTCGACAGAAACAAAATCCGCGATTGGTCCGAACGCATGTTCGGCATTCCCTATGCAGCTCGTTGCGCGTAAATTGGTTCACTTGGAGAACTCGCCAATCGATTCTTTGCAACTCACTCTCGGGCAGCACACATTTTCCATCGTCGAATTGAAATGGTAATTGAACGACGAGTGATCGTACATCGATTTCTACTCCAGAGACCTAATCACCGAATAATTCTCCAGCTAAATAAATGTATTCGAGTGTCGTTTTTTTCCAACGATCGATGCCATTGAGAGACTTGACACATCAAGAGTCATGTCAATACACCTCATCAATTTTAAGTTTTATGAATTCTAAAGAGATTTATTGAATTCAAATTCTCATGAAGTATTTCAAGATATGAAATATTTGTTCAATAATTCCGCTACCTTAATTTTGCATTACATTATATAGACACGATTTTTATCTATAATCAATGAGGACATTGCTCCGTAATTTTAGTGAAAATTAAATGACTTTATTCTCAATCAGAAGCAGATCTTTCAGTGCAGTGCTTTCTCACTCGCTATTGGAAGGTCTATAGGAAAGAGGCGTTTCTCATTACGCAGACAACGAACCTGGAGATACTTCTGCCGACGACGACTGAAATCAAATATGTCATTTATATCTGATGAGAGCCGTAATGAAGTCGTTATCTATCTGCGAGTGAAATGCTGACAACGCAAATTGAGAGATCGCCCTTGTCATCCCTGGAAACAGATCCTCAGTCCTGTCGTTATATTTTTCTTGAAGCACAACCGCTGCCGCAGTTTCACGCTGACATTTTAGAGAAAGTCACCAAACCATCCCTTCTTTTTACACCCTTTTATATATACATATATATATATAAATACCTATAGGTATATCTATATATATATCTAAACCGTAAAGTACGATTCTCGTGTTCACTTCGCATTACTGCCGCAACACGACACTTTAACAATACCCTGCGAAACGACAGTTTCTAATCCTACCAGCGAAAAGACAGAAAATCACGTGCTCGAGTGTACAACATCTGAAAAATGCAGACACGGTTATTTTTCTTAATGATCCATGCATACGAGAAAATAAAATTCTCACTTTCTTTAGTTATTTTAAGCTGGCTCTATGATACAGGAATTATTTCAAATCTTCAAGAAGATAGTGCAAGAATTATGAGAAATACATTATTACATAACGGGTTTCGTGTATGTAGTTTATCTTTTAACATAAAGAGCTGATCATGATAGAAAGAACAGACGTTTCGAAGATAATGATCACTCTGTAATTGACTTAAACGCCAGCTGAATAGCGCACTCGTATAGCTCGTCTCTATTGATCTTATACGACTTTTCACTCTCAACGACCTTTTTTACGAACAAGATATGTTTAGCATCCGAGTACGAGAGGTATTAAGGTCCACTTAACTACCATAACAAGATTGAAGAATATTGAATGGATGACACAATTGTATTGAAAAATATTCTACTTATAAATAGAATCTGCTCAAACTGCAGACATTTTATTATAGAATAATCGACAATCACGTTACATCATTCGGTTTCTCAGATCAGATGCTATCCAGACCATCCCACTGTTTTTCTACAATGTAACTTCATCCATTGCATAGAAAATTTCAAGTTTCTGAGCTGAGGTCGAGGATAACTTAATTCTACAACGTTGACATGTAAACCGCTTTTCTCAATCCAATCTTAAGTTTCAGTCGTTCTGTAGAAAATTTGATTTTCCAAATAACAGGAGACCTTTGAGTTCTATCTCGGGACATACAATGTGGTTTCGAGGGCTGAAATTTCGTCGTAGGATAGCCTCAACTCCGACGAGACCTTGGGTCTCAGAGAGTTGTTGCGAAAATTATTGGTATTACTGCCACGTGTACACTAGTCCCGCGCGAATTCAAAAAGTTGTCGGTGAGTTTTAAGTTTTGACGAGCGGCGCACCACACATCACCTGAGCTTGCCCATCTGTAAACAAGATTTATACGCGGCAACGTTTCAGCAAAACTTTGCTCCCATGTGTAAACCTACAACCTTTACTCCACCGAATACCTGCCGCTAGTATCGGCCCGATGCGATGGCCAAGGCGCTTCTTATCCCCAACACGATAGGAAATATTTCAACCCGGCAGCAAACGTCCGGAGTTTACGTAATCCCCAACGCGTTTTAACTCTGAAGAGGTCTGCAACCTCAATGACTCCCCTCGGTTATCCTTCATTCCTGGCCTCCGAGGAAAAGATCCACGCTACAAACTTGTTTTCTGGTTCCTATCATGTGTTATCTATATGTTCGTATGGAACTTTAAAAGATGAGTTTCCGGTTTAGAGATAAACAATATTTTTAAGAAATCAGTTAAGCTTTAGTCTTAACTGGGTCAAAGAGGACACAGGGGGAAAAAATAGATAATAATTTTACAGAAATGATTTATGTTCAAAGGAAATTGTGACACTGACAGCATTTTTGCTATTGAAGACATTTTTGTGAAAAGATTTCAAATATTAAATGGACATATTTGGCAAAATTAATAAGTCATAATAAAATCGCTCTTAAGAAGTATAAAAGTTGAGAGGAACTATACTGAAACCTATATGAAAATGTTTAAGGGAGGTAAAAGTACCGTTCAACTTTAGTGAAAAAGTTATTCCGTAATCAGGAAACTGTCGGTTTCCTTGAATCAGCAAAACTGTATTGGTAAATTAGCAAACTTTCCAATTATTGTGAGGATTTTTCAACCAGCCAATTTGTAATTATGAGTTTATGCCAAGCTTATCGAACTTATACTGAATTTTTATAGCATTTATTTAAGTCCTCAATACAATTTATTTTTTCAGTGAACCATTGAGCGGCTTCCAAAAGAGTTTTATTTCCAATATTTTCGACACATGCCTGTTTCAACAAACTGACTAGCGTGACACTGACGCAATAATGCACTTGCAATTTTGCATTTGACGCTAAATTTATTTCTCGACGCTTTCTGGCGTTTTTAGAAGTAGAAATACGACAAAACAGTAAATGGAAACTCATGAAATGGAAATATCTCGCGAAAGAGAATTTCAGAAAATAAATTTTCTTTGCTTAATTTAGTCAACCTTCCTTCTCTCGTTACAGACTAAAGAAAAATATAATTTTTACTCACATAAAAACTCTGGAGTAACAAATAATAGAAGTTCTACTCACCTGTAACAGAAAGGAGAGATAAAATTAATATTTATTATATAAATTTGTCTTGAATTAAATCTTCAAGATTATTCTTTTCATTTTTAAACATTCGTAATGGATATTTTATTTTTCTGATGGATGTGGTATATACATTGCACTTGCGAGCAATAAAAAAAAAATTGCGCTCTATAAATGTCCAATTGCTGCACTGAGTGCTTTCCACTTTGAATTTTTATATGGAGATGAGTAAATGGAAAAATGATATGAAATTTGCGTAGGCATCAGGTAAACCTTTTCAGTGGAACAATGGAGCAACAAATTTCAATTTAATTTACATGTAGTTCAAAAACTAAATTAACTTTCGTTTGCACTAGAAGCTTTTTCGCACATAAATAATTGAAATGATGGTCAACTAGATAGAGACAAAATGATTAAATTGTACGATTTTTAAAAGGCTTTTCATTATATCACTTTTATTTTATATCAAAAATACAAGAACATTATAAAATAGCAATGAGCATCGAAGTATCGACATCTATTGATAAGCTCATCTTATATCTGGTGTTCATCTCTGAAGTTTTTTTTTTTTTTATTGGAAACGAACATTACTTAGAAATATAGTCTTGTGGAATCAGAGTAGCAAAGATTTTCTGCTTTATTTGCAGATGTTCATACTAGGATGATGATAGAATTGATCTTTTTTTTAGAAGGATGGTACATGTGATTGAAAAGCGAAAACGTGGATTCCGACACTGTTGAGCTTCGCTTATCCCCTTTCTTATTCTTTATCTCCAATTCTTTCTTTTTCACATTATTTCGCACGAAGCTGAAGTACTGAGCGACCGATAATTGAAAGGGGACGTGTGTGGATGAGGTCGGCACACCAACTCGACCTAGGTTAATATATTTTGTACACCACGATCGCATCGACGTTACTCAGCGGATTCTTGTCCAGGAAGTACTGAACATCCCAGAGGCCTAAAGTCTATGTGGACACTGTGAAGCAACGAAAGGAAATTCCAGCCAGTGATTTATTGTCCTGGAATGTCGAATCTTTTCTATTCACTAGAGTCGTAATTTTCAAGGAGATGCCTCTACGTCTGGGTGAAATTCTTACGAAATTTACGCCTGGTTTCGCAGCTGCTATGCAAAGTTAAAACTTAAAAAGGTTAAACGACTTTTTCCTTTAATTTTATACTGCAAAATAAGTGAAAATAATGAATTCTCAGTACCGGTACTTTTCTAATTGATGTTTTGAAAAAACAAACATTTCTGAACTTTTTTTGCCTTCTTAGGAAGGGACACATAAAATTAATATTGCAAAACAAATTTCTACAAAATATGAAGTGCTTGAAATATGATGCGTTTAATATAATAAGGCGATATATTTTCTGAAACATTTCCAAACAAAGCATGAAGTGTATAATGAATGCAGTTGCTTGTAATAAATAGCATAATTCATGTTTTTTGTGGCATGTAGAACAGAACTGCACGCTGCAGATTTAGTCTGCAGTCAAAATACCGCTAACACGCTTGAACTTTGCGAGACAGATGGTCGAGCACCGTTTATCATAATCTCGTGCAACTGTGGAATAATTCTGTGGACCGTTTCGCATCACCAAACGTGCCCTATGTATTACATAGTCTTCTATTAAATAATAATTTCGAATGCAGCCAACGTTTGTAATTCCATATGCCAAATTTCTGTATCGCCGAATTATACAAAAAAATGTATAGGACAGATTTTATAATAACCTTTTACGCAACGCTTTTGTCATTTAAAGTGAGAAAAAGGATTTGAAAATGGGATTGGAAAGGGGATGAAAATATTTGCCGTCGTTTCAAATAAGATGAAGATTCTTTAACCAGACATTTTTCTGTAAAATCAGAACTTTACTTAAGATGTAGGTACATTCTTCAAGTACGAATCACATTTCGCAACCTCATCATATCTTGAAATCTTTTTCTCCCAAGAGATTCTTATTACGTTACTGAAAGAGGCAATTATCGGAACGGTTGGTTCGTCGTTCTATGTGCATCTACCTTTAATCAACCTTTGATTCCCTTAGATCTGCAATATAAAAGCGGGAAGGAAAAGCTACAAGGTAGAGAAGCTAAGGAGTTGAGGTGAGGGATCAAGGGGGTGATGGGCTGGTTTACGAAAGAGGGTCGAGACAATAAAATCAAAGGCAGCTAATTCATTTAATGGCCATGACCCACGTTATTTATTTAGAGGGTATCGACCAAAGGTGAACCTGACGATCCGCAGTCACGTTCGCACAAATACGATCGGCTCGATTTAATCAAAAGTCTTTTTTGTCGTTTTTGGCTTCCTTTCTTTTCGTCTTGAAGCAGCGGTCCAAGAAAGAACGTCTGGTTATATATCGATTCACAGTCGTTCCGCTGTTTCACGTGCCGCCAGGTACTGAGAAAGACTTTGAAAAATCTGCTAATATAAAGCACTGTCGTTTTCGAACCCACTGTTATAATTCAATGACATTTTCTTCCATCTCATTAAAATAGTCATTCTTCAACTTGCAAAATTTAACTTTCATATTTCTAATTTATAATCTATACTTTTTCCTAATTTTCTTTCAATAAGTCACACCTTCCTCTCATAAATCGAGCTTAAGAAAAAAAGCCATTTCTGAATATTCACATTTTCTGCTGTTTCCTATATGAAGGAAAGCTTCTTCCCAGGGGGTATTTCATGTATTTACAATTCAGACAGTATTTAGTATTTACAAACCAAAATGAAACGACGCCAATTTCCAGTTCTTATCCTTCTTTGCGTACCAAGCTGGGCGTGACTCCATTAGGAGTCGTGCCGATGCTACCCTCGCAATCTAATGTATTTTAATGGCATTCTTGAGCCGCCGGCTTCTTTTCCACTACCGCGAGCATTAACGCGAGAGTTACCCAAAGTCTATGGGGATGGCTCCCGCTTTTTCTTAAGCGAGGTTAACGTGCTTACTTAGCTTAACGTTCGTTAGGGGTTCACCTAATACTCCTGCATCTGACGAAATTCTCCTTTTTCTAGTCTGTCTTAACTCACGACAGTCGCCCATTATTCATGCTATATTTACCCTCTCTATTATCCTTGTTTCGCATAGTATGCACAACAAGGATAATAGAGAGGGTAAAGTTCAAAATTTAGTAACACTACGATACCCTGTAATAAATACTACCTTGTACTACTGCTGTTGAAACCTGTCAGGAAATTATATATATTTTAAGTGGAGGAAGAGTTATATGGTCAGACATCGGTTGACTGGAGTATTTCCCTCACTTCAAGTAACCAGCCATGCATGCTTAATTTCATTTTACTGTCCGAAGGCGAAATACCTCGAATTTTATACTAAAGATTTTCAGCCTCTTCATAAAATGAGTTCCACTTGTAAATTTCAAATTAAATTAATTAGAGAAATACATTCATAACAAATAATTCTAATCTAGGTGGGATTAAGCTTTTCTAGAAATATTAATATGAAGTTTACAATTTTAATGGAGGTTTTGCTAAAATGAACTTTTTATTCTTTTCAATAATTGAGAAATTTTTATTTCCTCGCACTTCAAGATCCATGCATTTTCAATGAGAGCTAAACCTCTTTGACGAAATGAGAAATCTAGGCTAAGGCGAATCATGAATTATAGATGACTATTCAAGCTGAACAAGAGATTATAGAGGATGCTTTTGCGAATGTATATAAATGTTGGAAGTTAATTGAATTATTATATAAATTTGAAATTGATATTAAACTTGTTGCTTTTCAACATTTGTGATGCATTATTCGCAAAGTATTATTTTTTTAAGTAAACACGCAATGAATTATAGGGTGTCCAAAAGAATGAAACATTAATGCAATTCAGCCCATTAATGAAATCTGAAGTACGTCATAAATTTGAGTTTTATGTCCCCAAGCATTACAAGTCAACAGCTTCCTGTCCACTTTCGGAAAATATTCCCTAAAAAATGAATGCAGCAGGAGCTACAAGTACGAGACGTGTTTTCGAAATGAGAAGTTATGGAACATTTCGATGATGATTTTTCTGGCTTGTAAGAATTGGTTTCGGGGTGGACTAAGGGTTGAGTGTCAGAGGGTGGTGAAAATGTTCTTTGGTCAGAGTGTCACGTAGAATTACTTTCATTTTTATTAGCCTCAGTCGTGCTGGCGAAACACAAACAACTATCCAGTTATATGACAAAAAAATCCCTGTTTCTCGGTTGGAGTTCCGAGTAAGAAGCCATCTAGATAAGTAAACGGGCGCGACGCAATTCTTTAAACGTTGCAGCTGCGGTACCGAGAGGCGGATATTTCTCATGAATGTTTCAAACGAAATTGCGGATCTAACCCCACAGCGAGGCTAAATTATTTGAACTCAGTCTCTCCTTCCACTTATAGCACATCTCCTAGTCTTTTGCTACCCTTCGAAGTCTCTCTCACCCATGCACACATTTCCCCATGATTCTCCTCATCTTCAGCTTCAGCGCCTTCTGCGGCTTTCACTCTCTCCAACCTGCCGCTTCTCACAGTTTTCTCTTGTTTGCACATCCCCCTTTCTGCTTTCGATTTTAAGTCCGGATGTGCCCAGTAAAAAGAAATGTATAAGGAAAAATTCTTTAAAAGAAGATATCCACGATAGGATTAAGACTAGTACTTGATTGGATGAAATAATTCAGACATTTTCAAATGCAAAACGCATTTAACTTTCGAGATTTATTTCTCAAGATTTATTAAAACGTCTATCAAGTTTAACTTGGTTCAGAAAATTATTTTCCAGAAAAATACTCTTTTAATTGAAAATGTTTATAGCCTGTTATCAAGTTTTCTATGTAGTTACATAGTCGTTGGATTATACACTTGTCAATCTGAGAAGTTAATTAAATACATACTAGAAATGTATTTCCGCTAAAACAACATAGTAAAAGAAAATGTCATGTCATTGTGTGTTGTGCAATCTCAGCTTGTAAGTTAAACTCATACTCCCTTAGAGTTCAAGGACATAATATTTCTACTTCGGTGAATTTAATATTCATTTAACATGTTTGCGAACACATAACATAATATTTCAGTAAATCAATATCAAGTGTTCTTGTATGATAATCTCGCGTATCTCTGCTTCTGGAAATTTGCTTACAACAACGTGATTATTCAGCAGTAAGCCAAGCGAATATTCGAGATATTTGGAAATTTCCCTACAAAATACAATCAGTCAAGCAATGCAGGTTATCAACCCGTTTGCCAAGTAATGGGAGTACTGTCTTCCATAAATAAATGAATGAACTTCTAATTTACGAGGACAATGTGCCACACGCACACAAATCTGCCAATTTATTATCTCCGCTAAGAAGAGTCATATTCGTGCAAAACTACTAAAACTTAATTATTTAAATTCCTCGGTTCCCTAGTAGAAATTTTACTAGAACCAAAGTCGGGTTCTAACTAGTTTGCCCCACTTTTATTGAGGTTCTAGCCATAAAATCTATCTAGCGTCAAATTAGTTCGTCACGTTGATCTATTTTGATGCTAACTAGGCAGTCTGAGTAAATCTTAGCCATATTAATGCTCTAGTATTTATTATTTATTAATATATTATGAACTGTAAGTCTAACATAACTGGAAACATTTATTTTGAGTTATTTACTTTCTATTAATTATTTATGAAGAATTATGAATTATAAAGGCGTATCGAAGGGCGTCTCGAAACCAGGATCGAAGATATTTGCGGCATGCAATATTTGTGTTACTTTTCTTGTCACAAACGACATGGTCTTTCCCATGAGACAAAAAAAAATAGAATATGAGAAACCTCTTTCGCACTGTGCACATTCCAATCGGTTCCGTGTCTCTTTAGCTACCGTTAAACAAAAGTTGTCACTCCCGTGAGATCCGTGTGTACTATTGGTATACTGTAGAAATATTTGCCAAATCCTACCCGAGTATTCATTAGGTAAACATACATTTTTTATTAAAATTTTTATCAGATGGGAATTCACATAATTTGATTTCTAAAGAAATATATTCCCAAATATATACAATAATAATACAAATATAAAATGTAATTCGAGATAAAGAGAGTGGGGACGAATCAAGGATTTTGAAGAAGTGCTTGATGGGGTTTAAACTTTAACAGTGGCATCTTGTATTCATCGTAGCCAGTCTGTATAGCTTGATGACTGCATGAACTGAGTTTATACACGCTCTAGTTAAAGTTGTAACAGCCCGCGGACTAAGAATCGATCTGTTGAATTTTCTACTGGTTCTTGCATCCCCCAAACTACCCGTTAACCGCTCTCTCGTAATCCTCCTCATCCCACCCCGAACTTAAAGAAACTGGGTACATGATCCTCTTTTATTCGAAGATGCTTGTGCTATAACATTAAAATCTTGGATACTTTGTACTCCCTTAAAACTTGTAAATGAATCTGTTTATCTTTGCTTTCCAGCTGCCCACTAAATCCTGAATATCTGTTGAAAGATACCGTACTCAGATAAATAGAAAAATACTATCAGTTAAGTATAATAGATATTAATTAAGTGAGAAAAAAATATATTGATTGTATTAATAATTAATCATATTTTATTCATTCATTCTAATTTTATCAAGCGATCCTTCATTAATGAAGAACGTTCGTCAATTCCTTTCAAGTAATTTGATCGAAATTCCCTCAGAAGGATTTCCGACATTCCGTAAGTTTAATGAATAGGTTATAGAGCAGAATCACATTAAATACTTTGATTTGCATACGAATGAAGTAATTTGGTCCTCGTACTCGTATAAGGAAAGATATGGTCGTAAAAGCGACCATATCGTTCACAGTTATATCGTCTCATTAAATACTGAATGATTAATTCGACTATTTAAAAAATCAATGGTTAGCCAGGACTCGTAATTATTCGATCTTTTCTCTTGTTTAATTTAATGACTTGTTAATGAAACTCACCAGTTCAAGTGAATAACTTAAATCGAAAAATCACTGAGGTTAATACCCGCACTTGTGTGTTGGTGTGAGATGAACAACAATTGAAATGTATAGAGTTTTCAGGGAACTTATTGATGGATTTTATATATCTCTTCAAGAAAAGCATAGCGTGGAAAAAATGGAATAAGAGAGAGAATTTCAACACGAAAGAAAATGCGATGGAGCAGGGGAGGGTGTGTAAACCACTTCCGCGTCATGGACAGATAAAAACCGCGGACTCCGTTTTACGGGCAGATAAAAATTGTATGTTTCAGAGTGCGGTCAGTCGTGAAACGAAGTTCCAGGATTCTTGAAGCGAGCGCATGAAAGGGTCTTGGATAACTTCTTATTCCGCCTTCTCGGCAACTTTACGTCCGCGATTGAGTTTTCAATGGAAGGGACTTTGTCTTTAAGGCAAGGGCCAGGTTGAATCTTCTTAACCTGGATCTCTTTAACCTGAGACAATGACTTAGAGCTCATCTCGGCACCGAGCTCACTCTGGAACAAAACCTAGAGTAGAAAATTTCTCGCATTTGAATTATTGAAGTCGTCGCTATGAATTACTCAAGGGGCGAATAATGCTTGAGCTGAGATTCATAGACTAATCCAGAAAAAGCTCATTGTTTTATGAAATCATATATTTTACAAGAGGCAAACTTCCTTTGAAATTAATATTTATAACCATACTGTTCTCAATTTTTGAGATCTCTTGATATTCCTTTAAATTTTAAATCGTTTATAGCTTTTAAAAAATTTTTTAAAATCCCTAATCTCTTTAAATTTCTGTGAATTACTTAAAGTTTCTTAAAATCACTCGACATACTTTTAAATTCTTTAAATCTGTTTAAATCTCTGAAGGATCCTTAAAGTCTTTAAAATTCTTTTAAATTTTTTGAAATCTTTGACGTTTAAAGAGGCAATCGTGTCATGCTGCAAGAATTTTAGGAAAATGAAAAAGTTATATAATTGACCCCAGAATGCAAATAACATATGTTACTATAATGTCAGATCAATGACTCTTTTGCATCGAGATAACTATTACTACTCGTCCCACAGCTATTCTCTAATGGTTCCCAACAGGATACGAAAATGAGCGTTTAATTGTCGGAAGAAATGCTACCTTACCTTCCTCAAAGATAAAGCTTATATTCAAGTAAATTAAACTTAATTGCTTTCTGCAAGTGCGTAATGAAGTTCGAGTCTACTTATTATGTAATGGCAAATAATAACTGAAGTTGTCTTAATCTTTATGTAAAGTTGACCTATATATACACGTGGATCCGTGTAGTTTTCCAGAATAATGTTTACCAGAATATCAGATCGAGTTTACTAGAATAGGTAAATATTGACCAGAATGTAATATTCGTAAACTATCAGAAATTCTAAAAAAAACTAATTAATAGAACAAGAAAGTGGTCAACCAGAATTTTAGTTGTATGAACCAAACTTTTTTTGAGTGAATATAATTAGTCTTCTTTAATCCTCTTACCTTTAATCTCTTTTTGAATAATAAAATAATATGAAAATAAAAGGAAGTGATAAAGATAAGAATTTGGATAATTATACTCGCAGTTTTATCACCGAGGTGAGGTATCGTTCTCAATTTCATGTGTGCAAAAGCTGCACCTAGAGCAAAAGAAATTGCGTGTGATGACCTAATAACGATGAGGAACATAAATATGGGAAGATAAACACGTGGGTTGTCGGTGAAAAGGAGGGGTTTAAGAAACCTCGTACCTAGTCGTTGGTCTAGCTTGAAGTAGCTTCTTGGTTAGAGGAGATCCGGGGCTTTAGTATGAGATAGAAGGATAGAACGGGCCAAACGACTTGGGGTCGTGTAGGGGTTGTGGGAATGCTCTGGGGGTAAAGTCACGCGATTCATGTCACCGTACCGCTTTAAACCACCCTTCAACGAGGTCTCTTTTACATGTGCGTCCCCTTCAATACGTGTGAGTATTAGCACTCTTATAACGCTTTGCCACAGCCCTCGAGGACTGATTACGCCACTGCCGATTCCGTTCCATTCCCCACCCACCCTATATAGAACACAGACACGCTCTTCTTGAATTTCCACCGAGATTGGTCCGGCCCGCATACATACTGGTAATCCGCCACAGCATCGACGAAGAAATAGAGTGATGCCGATAAAGCTGGCGAAAGCATGTTTATCTGGCTGCAGATTTATAGACGACATGCAGATACAACCCAGACGACACAACCAGAAGGTCTTCCATTGAACCTTTCTAAGCAGATTTACTTTTTTTTTTTGTTTTTGACAATTTAATGGCTTTTTCGATCTGGACAGCAGAGTCGGAAATTGATGAACTTTATTTATGTAGTATGAGAAATATTAGGGTGGTTCAATGAAAACGAAGTTCCTTTGATTTGTTGGAACAGTTTTGATAAAAAATTTTTAGTTCTGGCCTAAATGTGGTTTGAAGTAAAACGTGTGTCCCTTTTTAGAACAATATTTTTTTTTAAAGAGATAACTTTCATTAATAAATCGATAGAAAAATTTTTAGAAGATAACACTCACTGTCTATTTGTTTACTTTTCTCCACTCCCATTTAGCCCTTCCGATAGACATATAAATGATTCAAATAAACGCACCCCTACATTAGAATTTTATGTTTACTCTAAGGTCAACAATACTGCCCTAACTATATCCTCCCTTGAATATTCTCAGTCAAGCCATCTGTTGGAACATCTCAGACAATAAAATTCGATATTCTGTTTACACTCCTCTTCGCAAAACAGATTTTCAATTACTTTTCTCTTTTAATTTACATTGTAAATTATGAAATAGGTACGGCATTTTCTATTAGCATCGGCTACATTACAGAAATAAATAGAAAAAAGTGGTAGTGAAATTGAATGATTCGGCTCATGTATTATTACAGTAATGTCGAACTATTATCAATACTAATTTATTGCTAGAATTTCAAAACTCGAGAAAGGCTTATAACATGATGGTTGTTGAGATTGAAACATGACCCTCTGAAATGATATGCTTATTCTGAATGAGCTTTCAATAATGGATGACACAAGCACTCCATTACGGTAATTTAGGTGATTTTATCTCAATCCTCAATCGCGTTATGTATATAACCCTTACTACTCTTTTATTTGGATATAAAAGATAGATATCGATTCATTTTACGACTCACACACTTCAACATTTTAATTTGAACTTTCTGAACTGCCTGAGTCGTTTGTAATTATTCTCCAAGTACTTGGCTTTCGTGATTGATGAATACACTCGTAACATAATTGCAGAGTCTACTTTTACTTTCTCTATTTCCACAGTCGGAAATAAATTTGAGTAATGATTTTTGAAGATAGCTGAAGATACAGTTATTATATAACATAATGATAAACACAAACTTCCAAAAACTTTTCCAAAAAAAAATTCCACTTTAAATTAAAGAAATATATGCATATATATTTCCCATAAAAATGCAAATTTTTCAATTTAGCAATTTTTCTCCTCATTTCATTGCATTCTTCGTGAAGTAAGTTTGCTATATTTTAACAAAAGCAATATTCTCCAGCAACTTCCTGCATATGCGATAGCTTGGTTCTCTTTCATATATATATATATATATATATATATATCATACATATCACGTTATTAAAAAATGTTTAGTCTAGTATGAAATACGTAAAATACATGTACATATAGGTAGTACACGCACAATGAAAATGACGAAGGATTAGATAACAGTAGAGAAGGAAAACAAATTCCACTTGTCTCCACATAATCATCGATCAGGATAATCGAGGATAAGTAAATTGACATAGAAATAACGATCCGTTTAAGTACTTTCGTGAGGCAAGTTTCCCTTCGCGTGAGAACTTCTGATTGGTATCAAGAAAGGACTAGACATTATCAGGACTTGATCGATCAAAAACTGCTCGAATAATTTCCCTGGAGTTTTCATCAACCTATGTGTTCAAACGCGTGTCGAGGCACTACGTTTTCAGAACGGCCATGTCGCTGCACAATGTCGTGCCATCTGTTATACTGGTTGGCGAACCAGCCGAACGACGTTTCCATCGAGCTCTTCCTCTTTTTGCAGCTTGCCAGGGAAAAAGCTCATAGGGTAGCGCCGCTGTTAAAAATCGCTGCGACAATGTCACGTACATGTGTTGCCATACGTCACCGGCGACGATAATAACGCTGTCATATATTGCGAATTTAACGATCAACTGCATTTGAAGGAAAAGCTTCACACCTTCTCAAACCTCAATTACGAACTTAGCCTTTTCATTTATCAGTCCAATATGTCAAATATTGACATATTAATGATGCTCCTATCGAGCAGCTTTGAGAATTCAATTTTACTATGATACACCCCTGGTTTGATGTCGAATTCAATTTGGATTTAATTTTGAAACGATTGACGGATTGAAAAGGATTCAGAAGGATTAAAAAGTCTGACCATCGGATTCAATTGAATTCCGGAATGATTTGGAAAATTTCAGATTGGTTCGGAATGAATTTTAATCCGAAACTTGCATCAGCGATATTTGATATAGTGTAGAGAATTTTCAGCCGTAAAGTTTTTCATCTCAATGTTTTCCTTTTTATGCGTCCGAGTAGTCTATAAAGTCCTTTTCATATTCTCATATCACATCTCTTCAGCTAACTTCTTGTCATCAAAAGAGCGTTTCCCTCAATTGAAGTTTCTTAACAGGTCTGAGGTAAGGACAAGTAATACCTTATCCTAAGGTGTCGTAAGTCGTTCCAGTGTATAAGTGTAATGTGGAAAGATACGCTTTAATGCAGTATATGAAATCTCCTGGCACGTGGTATGCCTTGAAATGGGTAGCTGACTCCACGGCTACTTAAGACGCTTCACATTTCGATCACATCCTTAGCCGTTTCTTAACTGGAATTCGAGACGTAGTGATTATTATCGATCTGGGTGTTGAACGTTGAAGAGATAGCAGAAACGATGTTCATAGGGAGAAGTGAAGAAGAGCCCAAGAAGAAGGCAGAATTTGAGGAAGAAGGTCTCGATAGGGAGAGAAGTAGTGATTATTCTATTTATATTCCTGAACGTGGTACTTCAGCTCCCGAATATCCCAAATCCTGACATTCTCGACAGCACTTCACTCGAAAGAGAATAAGGAAATGTACAAAAAGAGTCACCTCGCGAACCTAAAGTCGTTCACTTCTCCTGGTAGACCAAACGTTGCAGTTGTGGTTATAACGACTATGAAACTGTGAAGGGTGTTTGGTCCTCTGAGATTCTTGTTATCTTGATTGTAGCAAGAGTAACGTCTGCAACTCGCGGATCTCTAGGGTGAAAAGATTGATAAGTCGAAGCAGAAAGCGAGCATTTGCAATTGGAGAGAGAGAGAGAGAGAGAGAGAGGAGGGATTGAAGAAATGTAGGAAAATGTATAACTATATATAAATTCTTGGGAAAGGAAAGAGAAAAGATGTTTTTGTCGATATATAAAAGTGATAGAAGGGTGAGGTGGGTCATGGTCAAGGCACGATAAGATAACTTTTCGAGCCCTCTACTCTAGAGGAAACGGTTAATGAGGGTTTGCTGACGGATGGCCTTTAGACCAGAACCTTCGCCAAGAGTTTCATCTTCAATAGACTCAACATATGGAAATTTCTTTATCGAAAAATATTCTTTTTCATTTAAAATATTTTCAAGTGAACTTGGGAGAATTTTATTCAATTCTTTTATCAGTAAACATATTCCGTATGAATCTTCTTTTTTGAAACGTAAAAGAAAATTTTTATCAATCAGTTCTGCTTTATTTACTTTTTTTTCTAAATTTTGTAAGGATATTTCTTTCAATGTGAAAAGAATATTATTTATAGAGCTAAATTTAATCAGAAAGTCGAGAAGGTATATTTTTGTCAACAAAACTTGTATAAAAAAAACAGCACGAAAAGTGAAGCCAAGAAAGAATATAAAGAAATTCTTGCGTTACGAAGCCGTGAAATATGATGACGATTGGGGAGCTTTTCTTCGAATCGGTCTTCCTGTTAGGAAAATCGTTCTCGATATAAGAGCTATTGTTCGCTCTGAATGACTGAGATTTGTCTTCAAGGAGAGATCTTCGTAACACTTTAACGATAAAGGGACGAACTAAATTAAGTTTTCTTTATCAGATGAATCGGAAAGCACATCATTATAATTTTTATTATTAAATACTTTTCGCTTTTGAACTAAAAATAATCATCTGAATTAAGAAATCAAATGAAATTTTCGGAATATAGCTTCCATTTGAACTCGATGATGATAATTTAAGGAGTATTTCTCAACATTCTGTAAATGGTAGAAAATAAATGAATTAGTTTAGGTAAGCAATCGATTTGCAGTTATGTGAGCATATATGCCAAGATCTGATAAATAATCTCGTATTTTCCACTATTGATGGCACATAAATCATGCAAATGAAGCGTTTGACGTGATAAATATTACGCCCTTGTGGCTCGCGCTTTCCCGCACGATTGATTACCGCCAGATAAATCCAGGCCGCACATTAAGCAGAGCCTGCAGCCTCCGGCGGACTTTGCTCGAGTAATAAAACGACATTGCGAAAAGACGACGGGACGTTTTTCAAGCTACGCCGCTCATCCATCTGAACAGGGAAAACTTGGCGCTTTGAATGCGAAAATCTGCTTGATGTGTTCTCGGAAACGCAGCACTCATCCCTTCGACGCACTCAAGATAATTTTTACCCCGAAACAATTCAAATTATATCATAAGTTACTGCTATATACTTTCTTGAAGGAGAAGGACGCCCTTAATATTTTTTTTCTGATTAAAGTAATCTGAACCCTGGTTCTTTTAACACTATTACAGTAAATCTAAATGTCAAAAGAGCTAATCATTTAATTATTTATTGCTTAAAATAACAACTACTCGATTGAAAGTTCTTTCTAATTACTATTTTCAGGAAAGGATAAGTCACGCAAGCCGCAAGGGTCTGAATAATTTACCCCTCTCCAAAAACGTATTTTTTATTGAAGAATAATTTAAAGTAATTGACATTTAGTTGAAAATATTTTATTGTTTTATTAA
Source organism: Synergus umbraculus (assembly GCA_900474325.1). Classification (NCBI taxonomy): domain Eukaryota; kingdom Metazoa; phylum Arthropoda; class Insecta; order Hymenoptera; family Cynipidae; genus Synergus; species Synergus umbraculus. Next base: position 33,026 of record UCOK01017649.1, read on the forward strand.
AATGAAAATAACAGTTAGTCCATTGAATAGTATGGTTGGAATAATATTTCTCCTATTTTAAAAACTTCATAACCATCTAAGTATCGATAACGTCCCCTTGGTAATTTAACCAGTCACGCTTATAATTTCCCCATTTCCATTTCAGAAGTTATGTTCGCTTTGCTAAGAAGCTCCCAAGTCCCTGGCATACTAACATTAATATTCAACGGTTTCAGTTATGAAAGTAAAGTGAAAAAGTAACGCTTCTCTCGACGATCTCGGAGCCCTTACCTTTTGCCCGCATATACCGTGAATGGCATATTTAAGTCAATTATTCAATTTAGCATTATACTAAAGAATAAGGATAATAGCACGAGTTATCGTAGTTACCTCACTCCAAATATTCGACGTTTTCTCAGATGATAATGCCATCAGATTTCAATTTTCCTTACTCTTTCTGCTTACAAGTCTCAGCCATGCTATTGAAATATCGACATAAAATACGAAGAGCAAGCAAACCGCAGGGATGGAAACTATATTATTCTCTTTGCAGATGGAGAAATAACCTTTATATGGTTTCACCCGATCACGATAAGTCTCAGGGGCACCATCGCAAAAATTCAAATTTCACTCGCCTTTTATTTGACTTTCTATGGGCAGACTAGCAGTATTAGAAAATTATTCAAAAAAAGTTCATGCTCCCTATGAGTACGATCGACAACCCCCATGGATATCAAGTCGTCTTCCATCACCTTATATTGAAACGTCAGCAACAGGGTAAGATAGAAAAAAATTTGAAATTGAAATTTAAAAACTGTATAAAAAAATGTTATCTAATTATTAATCCTGCAACTCTGATTGGAATAAGATGTGTCCTATTTCATCATATCGACTAGAATACAATATGATAGTGTCGATTTTTTATGGAAGGAGATTTTCTTTATTTCCCAGCAGAGTTTTTGACATCCTACATTTTTATATTCAATTATTTATGCGCATAGGTAAAATTTAATTTAAATACAGTTCGCGTCAAAAGAAGCGGCGCGACGGTTTTACGAGCAGATTTTTTGATATCCTATTATCCCACTCGCGATTAAAATAACTGACACCGTAGTATTATTTTGAAGTTGTCGATAAACCGCTCGCTGGCTTTTATTGCCCATAAAATCCGTATGGCACAAAACCCTCCGTAATGAAGTTTATGTCAAATCATTTACATAATGCGACCGCCGCTGTCGACCTTTTTCCGCGGAGGCGATATGCGCTCCAGAAAGTGCAAGACGTCGCAAAATTTTTACAAAAGCAAAAGTAGCAATACGAGTAGGAAACAACGGTGAAATCTTAGTTGCATTTGAATGCAAGAATTGGGGTGAATGCAAGAACGACTGGGGTGTAATAAACTTTCTTATAAACAATTCGGACCTCTCTTTGAATTATAAGTATTTCTACAGAAGTATAAACTAAAATAAAGAAAAAACATCTGTCTCGCAAAATAATGCTCCGAACCTGCAAGAACTAGAAATACTGTATTATATTTTCTCACCTTTCGAATTTTTATAAATTATTAATTATTTCTGCATATTAATATTACCAAACATAAAAATTTCATCCAATATACTCAAATATACTTTCATCACCTGTTAAAATCTCCTCGATATTCACGACTTTTTTCCATTACCCACATTCTCCTCGTTTATTTGTACATATTTTTATTTTCTCTCAATCCCCTCATGAATAGATTTCTTTTGCTTGATCAATTTTTTTTAACGATCTGCTCTTTCTGTAAATATTGTATACTTCATAATTATTCTATTTTTGTGAAAAGCGCATTGTTCGTATATTATCGGCCATAATTTCCATATCTATTTTCATCTCAATTCCACCGCTGATTGCAGCATTTGAAGTCCTTTGGTTATAATGAACTAACATAAATGATGACCGCTTATTCTTGTGATTCACGAGTGGGCGAAACTGGAATAAGAGAAATATAGGAAAAAGCGCGTTACAAAACCCAACTAGATTCGAATCGCTGATTTCGAGAGTCCAGTTCCAATCGGCAAAACTGAATTATCTTGATGGGGTGCTCACACAATTTGCTGTACTAATTTCAATATATACCCAATACCAATTCGTGACCTCATTCACATTGTATAGAGTGCAGACACACATACACATATACATGCATACAGACCTCTTTTCCACTTTACCACCTAACCACCCTTGACAATCGTATAATCAACAATGCACTCGTCTACGCATTATCAACGAGGAATCTAGCTGTGCAAACGCAAAAGCGATCCGTTTGTAAACATGCCGTAAAGGGGGATGAAATTGATTTCCAGCGATGAGGTCGCTCCCATTGCTATTTTACGTGTTTTTTACGATACGACAACCTTCTTGAACTCAATTTCTCTAAACCGATAACATTTCCACTACCATTCTCTTTATTTCATGTCTCTTTAAAAATAAAATTGCAAAACAATCCTCTTTTCTTCACTTTCGCATCAAAGTGACTCACCCTTAGAATTTATTGTTCAAAACATGATATAAACAGTTCTAGGATTCATATAAAAAAAATAAAGTTTCGTAAAAATAATGTTAATTTTAGATCATAAAATCAGTTAACTACTATTGCACGTAATTTTCTAAATAGGACTGTAATTCGAGCCAATGATTGTTGATTCACTAAATTCCCATTAATTATCTGACAATTAGATTATAATTTATTGGATTAAATGAATAAATGATTGTTAATACATTAGCACTGTAATTAATTCTTCAAACCCGATAAATGTCCAAGTAGGAGTATTATACGTCTAAAACGGTCATTCCAAAAAAATTAAAAATCCTTAATTATTCATCGTGAAAGGCCAATTAAATATAACCTTTTAATGAAGATATAGTAGCCATTATTTTAGAACAAAATCCTCTACAATAGGAACGACTGATTTTTCAGGACAGATTTTTGAATAAACATCGCACAGGGAGAAAACCACTGAAAAAGAATGTTTTCACTGAAGCTGTTTCAATACACAGAAAGAACTACATGTGTTATTTACCCAGAACTCATAGTAAATATTACCTGCATCAAAGATTAACCTCAGGTGAATAAATATACCCTCCATAGGACCATGTCAACTTATTGTATCTTTTATTTCCATGGGAAAAAATTTAATTTTCCTTCTTGAAAGTAACTCATAAAATTTTCTCTTCCGTTCTTTCTGTGAATTCAACTTTAAGAATAAAAATTAAACTTTTAACATACTCTATAGTGCTCCAATGGATATAATGTATTTATAGTGAAGACGCTCTTTATAAGATAAGTCTATAGTATTTCCGAAACGATAAGGCAGACAAGTTTCATGTCGACTCTTCTTTGGCGTCACGTCTGTAACAATCAAGCGCATGCACTTAACGACGAATGATAGTAGTAAAACCGGGATTAACATGCTCGTAAAACCGGTGAACAATAATAGGATGTCGTTTTTACTGAGAGGCGCGCCGGAATGCTTCTCGCAAGAAAATATTCGCCGAGAATGTCTAAGCTGTGTATTTCTATCCAGTATCAATCCCCTTTATTAATTCCGTGATTTATTTAGAACACCATTTGCCACGACCCTAATCCAGAAGCTTTCTGCAACCTAAAAAATTAGAAGCTGAACTAATTACTTCGTATATTTATCTTTCACAACTCTAGGGCTCAATATTAATAACTGACCGCATAAAAAAACAGCAATAAATTTCCCAATATAAAAGTTTACTCACTTTTTAAAATAATTAAAAAAAGATTTATATTTCATATTTACTACAAAATTTAATCCATTAGATTTTTAAATATCTTTGGTACTTGTAACAAGCTAGAATTGAATTGAATTGAATTCTACAGGATAGAATTCAAATCTCTATTTTTTGTATATTTTTAGAATAAAATAAGGTTAAGACATGAATATAAATTTAAATGGGTCGTTGCCTTTTATATGCTTGAAAATGGTAAACCAAAAATAGTTCTATTGTGGTTCAAGTGACAGAAAATATCAACTTCTATTCGAAACGCTATTCACATGATAAAAGTATAGAAGCTCAGCAAGAGGAAAAGGAACGTCGTGAAGTAATGAAAAGCGGACTAGATTTAATAAAAAGTTTATTTCCCACAACGGGATTGAGATAATTGAGTTCCAGGTACATTCGCACGATAATGAGGTTATTTTGATAAGCGAGAGAGAGGATCCCAGAAATAGAGAAGGGAGTATGGTATATATAGCTTATATATACACACACACTGCCTTATCGAATCTAGCGCTTTGGTGATCCAATCATCCCAAGTCGCTGTCATGAAATTTCCTTCGTGCTCTATTCCACCCCCGTGGTCAATTACCTGCCTTTTCCTACCAGGAGAAAAAACTTGACTGCATTTTGAATTAAGCTGACCTACCCTCTAAACAATTTTTCTTATGAAATATTTTCTCCTGTAAATTTAGCTTAAGAATTCAGGTAAAAGGATAAGTAGAGTACTCTTAACTGGTTGCCTAATTAGCAAAAGTGATTATATAGTTATACCTCATGGTTCAAAAATAAAAGATTATAAATTTAGTCGAAAGAAAATATAAAGCAAGTTAAGATAGTTCTTACCTTAGTGCAAAAGAAGATTTGTGTTTTATAATAAAAGCTGTGTTGTTAAAAATGAGCACTTAGAATGATTAAATAGAGAAACAATTTGATTAGCTTTCTTAATAAGCTAAAAAAATTGTATATGTCCAATTAGGGACTCTCCTGTTTTTCCTTTTAAAATTTTTGAATAAGGATTATATAGTAATTTCTGAAAAGTGGTCTAATAGACCTCTGGAGATAATTAAACAAGTTCTTTTAGTTAATTATCTTATAGAAGCAGACTAAAAAATTGAGAATGTGTACACAAAGGTGAAGGAAGTTGGGAATTTAAAACGCTTCATAAAAATTATGAATTTCTCAGTCTGCGGTAATATTTCGCGTACTCTTGAGAGTAGTATTCCACTTTCTCTGTGCTTTCTTTCGAAAAGCAACGTTTTTCGTTAATACATAAGAAATTACAACGTAACATACGATGTAAAATTAATATCTATTTTACCAAATATTACAACTGTACTTTTACTCTATATTGAGATAACTTATTAGAACCACCTACGGCTATTAAAAATACGAACGTTTAAGAGACTCATGAAATATTTTCATGGGAGTATTGAGGTAAAGAAATGCTGAAACTGTCTTTTAGCTTTCATAAATTTCAAGTCTGTATTTTATACTCTTACCCGCATGACTAGCAACGCATTTATGCTGCGCATGCGATAAGAGGAATGATATTCTAATTCTGCTTTCGCGTACAGCTTAAAACCGAGACAAATGGGGTGTGTGGCATATACTGTCTGTGTATTTGAGTAACATACTTACAAAATTTCATCCCCTGATGAAATCTTTCACTTTCATGTCATACCACATTTTCGTGTTTTCCACAAGAGCAAAGATGCACTCTCTTTTTGAAAAACGTGAGCTTGATATGTACACAAAACTATTTCGTGACATTAGTCTTTTCATCTCGTTAATTTTGTTTATACAAAATAATCTTCATACAACCATGTGATTTACAGGAACATCGTGATATTCCATAGAAAAATGACAACTGGGTCAGGCTCGAATAAATCTTTTTATGGAATGCTAATATCATTTATTCAAAACCCAAGCTTTTAAATATGGATGCTGCAATGAAGTCATTCACAAAATATTTGAATATTTGAATTGTGATATTTGAATAAAAATGTGCTTTTGCTAATTGAGTCGTCAATCCCTCGGTTTAAAGAATTAAATAATAATACATTAATAATTTTGAATTATTATTGGCTCAGCAACCAAACTAAAGAAGCACGCCTAGCTTCATTTATCAGGTGAGATGAGAATCAGATTGACTCTCAGCCTTGAGCGAGAATCTAGGGAGGAAGGTTACGTTGGAAAATGAATGGATGGTGCACTTGTGGAGAGATAAGTGATGCGTTGCTGCCTCCTTGTTTGCTAATCTAGCAACGGGGTTGGGATCATCTGTTGCAGGATGCTGCAGCGAAGAGTGATCGCTAATGGCGTTACACTCTACAGGGAAGCAAACTCTACACGTAGCAATCGATCAGTAGTACTCAAACGGAATTCTACGATACCTCTTTTGCCGTCGATCAGTTCAATCCCCTTAAGCTTGGAAAATAAATGCACGTCCTCTTGATTTCTTCTTAGCGAGGACAATGGTTCGATAAAGCGCCTTTCATTTATCTAAAACTACACACATTTTACCATCCTGCAAGCCTCATCAATCGAACTATATTAATTATATTCACTATATTCACTATATTCACTATATTCACTATATTCACTATATTGAAACTAGATATTGATTTATTGACTCGTCAAATATCAAATACACCGTATATGAACTTTTATCATAGGAAACATTTTATTTACTCGATCAAAAAAGGATGAAAATTAAAATCGCATGACGAGAGTGACATGCTATTTACATAAATATAGAATTATTATTGACGACTTTATTGCATCCTTTATTTAATCACGAAATAACAAACAGGATCAGGCAATGTGGATTCATATACCTTATAGCAAATGCAATAGCGTTGTTTACTAACGATCACAGGCAAATTTGATCAGCATCAATGCATTGTATTTTCGCATCAAGCCATTTCGCATATATTCCTGCATGATTAATTTTCCTCTTATGTGTGTTTATTGATAATAACATTTTTATTTCATGAGAAACGTTGTTAGATATAATAGAACTTGTAACTTTTACTTTCTGAATACTTATCGGGTGCAAATATAAGTAGAATGCACAAATTTTAAGATTTAAAGAAACGATGACAAGTTGAGGTAAATGAATGATGAAATTAATGTTGTTTGAGAAACCATTTGACCGCCAGTATCGCTAACGCTAAGCATTTTCATGAAAGGTTTCTCGTCTCATTAAAAGCTTCACAGAAAGGCTCGAAAATTCATAAATTCTCTTTTAGCTCAAACCGCTTTACGAAGAACTGGGAGCTACGAACTTGGAATTAGGTATGAGAATACGTAATCTCGCAGAGCGAGATATGCATCCGAATAATGCAGCGTACGTATTATTTCTCGTGTGTGAAAGCTCTGACTCAACTAACGCAGTCATATAAATGAGCGGCGAAGGAGGGCAAGCTTCACTCTGTGGTTAATTTTACTGGTATATTTTCCAAAACGTCAATTTACTCGGAATTTTATGAAAACAGCTACTTGTTATTGCAAATCAAAATTATGCGGCCATTATAATAATGTGATATGCACCACTTAAAACTATTCTAACGATTTTCTTTACAATTAAAGTTGCATCAATATTCAGACTGACCCGATATTAAATTCAAAATTGGAAGCTCCATTTTTGACTTACGGCAAAGTGTGAAGCAAAAAAGTCGAGTTATTTCCCCCCATAATTACCCCAGTTGACGTTAAGTGTTTGGAGGATTATGTTTGAAATATTTGAACATTTTTTTTCATTTGGAGGAGGTTATAAATTGAGTTGCTAGTCTCATTAGTGTCAAGACAGTTGTGCAGATGCTACCGAGAGAAATCTCGTAAATCGCAGTGTATGTAACGATCGAGCATAGTATAATCAGGACAAATGAAGTGGCTGAATTATACGCGAATGTCCCTATGGGAAGCAGGTACCCACTGCTCATGAGTTATTCATGGGAGTCTATCATAGCCACTCCATCCAGATTGCGAGATTAATCGAGCGCGCACACTCCTTTGCTCGACCACCCTCGACCAAACTATCCCCTTTCTCACCGTCCCTGTATTACCTCGGTATTCATTCCTTTCGACAAACTGTGTACCGGATGGTCAACTTCCCCATGCTGGCAAAACATAGACCCATCTGCCATCCTATTAAATCTGTAATTGCTCATTTGCACATTGTTATTAGAGGCGAAGTCAAGTATCTTATTATTACGATAAGCTACAGTCATTTTTATTAATTTACAGCGTTCTTATCATGTTTTGTTTGTTTTCTAGTGATGCACGACAAGGAGAAAATTTCTTGATACTATTCTTGATTTATAAAAAAATTTATAAATTTATAAAAGAATTTCTTTATAAAAGAATTTTGAATAAATTATGATTATCTTCCCCTTTTTGCTGAGACTTAATCGGAGCAAAAGTTCATAATAAAATTGGCCTTCATTCCATATATTTTTCGTCATTATTTTTACGACGATTGAATCAGGTAAAAGCATCGAGGAAGGAGGAAGGTTTCTAAAAAGGTTTCTCTCACGTACGGAGTACGTGAACGTCGATACTGTGCAAAAATAATAATGGAACTGAAGAAACGAGAGACTGCCAACACGAAACTTGCAGCCGCCTTGTATTTTCACAAGACGAAGTTCGAAAAATGATGTGGACACTGCTTGCACAACAAACAGTTTCAGAAAATTTTCAAACTGAAAATTTCGAATGAAACCTATCTTGTAATGGCAAATAAAGGGACCATTAAGCCGGATCTGCGAACCATGAAACACTTCTCTTGTTTAATGAGGGAAATCTTTTTGGTATGTTTCAGTCAATCTATTCTAAAGCTAATAGACATTGAACACATTTTTTACCGAAGTAAACATATAGTGCACTTGAATATTTGAAACATTAGTTAAAATTCTATATAATCAAAATATATTGCAGAAATATATATGTTATTTTTTTAAGAGGTTCTTTTTCAATTTCCCCTTGAAAGTTTTATCTTATAGAAGTGTTGCGTGAAATAGCCATATGTTTATGTATATTTCTCTAAAAAAAATCGGATTTTGAAGGGGAGCCTTTAACCCTCGTCAAGAGAAAATATTTTGACTTGCTTTCGTCACACGTCGAAATAAGATTCTTGAACCCTTTGTTCGTGACGGGAACCTTAAAATAACCTACTTAAGAATGTCAACAAACTCAAAAATAGAAATGATACTTCTGTTCCAAATCATTACTCTTACTGAATAATTTATTTTCGTTTTCACTTTAAAAATAATCCCATCAAATAATCATTTGATAGGATTAATCCAACAATTGGATTATTAAATTTGAATTATGATTTTTTTAAATTTAAGAACCAGTCAAAAGAGTTTTAAAATTAACGGAAATGAAATATAGGATTTGAAATAATTACTTTTCGTATTATAAATTCGAATATATTTGAATAATGATATATTAAATATTGTATTTAAATACGTGTTTTTAAATGCAATTTGAAGTGCAGTTTGCAAGAAATTTCTTCAATATCACCTCTGCACTATAGATAAAGCATCAAGAGACTGAAACCGACATGGAAAAACTCATGAATAAACGACCGTAAAGCGCATGAAATAGAGCAGTCTTCATCTGTTGCATACTTTTTTGCCAGTTTAACGGCTGAAGATGGGAACCTTAAATCCTGTTCAGTCTTGGACTTTAGCCAACAATTTTGATTTGGCCGAACAAACGATATTACGAATAATTTTCCCATGAGCTTTACGCTTTCCGTTCTTTCACCAAATATAGAGATTTAAAGCATAAATTAAGAATAGGAATAATTATACAGTATACGGTCGGCAAAGTTTATCAAGTTTAGTGGAGTTTAAATTTAATATTCAAAAGTAACGGAAGTTATTCGCGTTATTAATTTGACTCTAATTCCAAGTATAATTAAGAAATAACGGACTGCAATCAGGAAAATGTTTTCTGCAATTTTTCTCTTCCTCTTCGGCATTTGTTTATTTGGCAGCTCAAGTAAGTAATATGAAAATTATTTTAATGGTTTTCATGCAGAAAATTTCAAAGATTTTAGTGGATTTTTAAAAGATTCAGAGATTATTTTTTTTACTAAATAAAGCAGGTTTTTATGCGTTTAAATCTTCACGGGGATTATAGTTTTATTTTCCACATGCCCGCATTTTTAATTATATTTTCCTTAGTGAATATCTTAATGAGTGATGGGAATATTTGAAAAAGTCACGTAACATGTCACGTGAACAAGAAAAGGGAAAAAAGCCATTGAAGTAAAAAAGAAATGACAAATATAGGAAAGCACTTGAAATCTTCGATTGAAGCGTTCAATTGGCTCAGCTTGCATGACAGGATCGACACGTATGTAAATGGGAGATTTCTTCAACAGTGAGGGTAGGTCCGTCGCCTCGACGACAGCCTGTGATTTACGACCCGACTTTCGATCTCGGTTGTTCTACCTCACGGAACGGTTTGCCACTCGTCTCTAAAAATAGAGTAACACCGTTGACACAAGGAATACCCTGGTGACTGCTGGCCCCATCGTACACTCTGGAGAATCACGAAGAAAAATTCTATGCATCCGTGAGTGAGAGCGATGTGGTTGTATAATAATGGACGTATATAGTGTGTATTTCGAGTATTTCAACAACTAGGCGACCGACACAGGAATTTCGATCGTTTGTATATCACGCTGCTTCTTCATTGGAAAATTGAAAAATCACCTACAACGAATGAGAAATCGCCCAAATAGTCCTGCACGAATTTGTTCTGAATTCGACTCGAACACAAAATTGTCGGGATAGCGAAAAATTGATTGCTTCACAAAATTTAAGAGATGATGTGGAATCGAATTGCAGCGCTGCAGGTGCACAATTGTTCCCTTCATAAGATATAAAATGCAGTGGAATTCTCTGATGCAATCGTTTCGTTTAAATAACTCATTTTTGGGAAAACAATGTTCACTTGATGAAAAGGTAATTGATTTACAAAATTTACAACAAAAGCAGACCGACAGGAATGAATTTGCCTAATAGTAAAATTCTCTTGATTCACTTATTACATATTTACAGAGCTTCAAATGAGGATGCTAATTGTGCCTCAGAAATTGTAATTTAAAATCCGTTTTTTAAAAGTTTGATTGCAGAAACAAGCTTAACTGACGAAGTTCTACATACTCTACTAAAATCCTCTTGCGTTTTACCTCAATGCAGCTTAAATCCACAAAACAAACAACTTATACGATATAAACTGACATTCCAAGCGAAAATCTTTCCCTCTACAAGAATAAGCCATGCGAGCAACATAATGTTCAAACCGTAAGCAACGCGATTTAAGATGGAAATTTTGCTTTGTACATTTTTTAACAAAAGATTTCACTGTAACTAACATGACATTTTTTGACATTAACGCGCTTTTTGCTTTTTATAGAAAACGTGAGAGACCTTTTATAAAATCCAACTTTTATACTTAATCATTAAATTAGATCGATTTTTTTCTTCTTTTATCTATCATATTTATATAATTTTATCGTTTGTAATTAAACCATCCACAAGAAAAATAATAATGAACTACAGTATTTCTTCATCAATGGAATTACTTTAATCAGTGAAGACTGCTGCAATCCTTCCCTGAAATTCAAATTTTAGAAAAGGGGAGCTTAAGGTAAATGAGTCTTACAAACTCACTTAATTTAAGGATACTAGACCATAAATCTTTCTCGTCGAACGAGTTGGAGGCTGGAGGGTTATAGATTCGGAGGATGCAGTAAAATCACGCTTTCAATTCATTACGGCGCGCACACTTTCTCAAAGTAGATTCCGTTGGGTTAAACGTATTAGAGGTTGATTTCTCGGACAGGTGCCCACCCACCTAACTTGCTGAACCGACGCGACGGGTAGCAGCGTTTCCTCGAGACTAGAATTAAAAAAAACAAACTTGGAAGAAAAACAGGCTGAAGCAAGAGGATAGGGTTTAGCTAGAAATACCATCCCGTATGAGAGATAAAACCAATCACATGGCACTGTACACACAGAAATTTATTGCTGCAGATTATCTGGCCGTGGTCCAAACACAAACACATTTCTTCCAGTGAGAGTAAGAGGAATGAGAAAAAGGGGTAGAAGGAAGGACCAAATCGAGGAAGTCGTATCCACTTCTATTCGGTTCTTCGCCCTTTTCCTTATACATCTTTTCAGGTCAGAAAAGAGGGCAGGGGTGCTGTGTGCGTTTGAATCTTGCGGAAGTAGAGGATTTCCACCAGATACGTGCATCGCTTTTTATTGTCGGGAAGACCATTTGAACAACAGCCAACATGGCAACCCGAGACTTCAACCCTCCACCCTGAATTCAATCCTTGTACATCCTTAACTTGTCTTAACCCCGCCAAGTTTAAAACTTTCCAAGCATCCCGAGTAGAGATTTTACTTGGGCCCAATTACGGATCTATTTATTTTACCCCACTTTTATTAGGACTCTAGATAGAAAAACTAATTGTATAATAACTTTTTATTTGAGTAATCACTTGGATTTACAATTTTAATGTAATTTCAAAGTTGTATTTATGAAAAATATAAAAGAAAACTCGTTTAAAAAGAAACAAAAAATGATCAGAGTACAAATTCGCATAAATTCTCAAAAGGCAGATTAATCAAAAGATCCTCTTTGACAAAAGAATATTCTCTTTTTAGATCTGACCCCCTTGTCTTCACTTAGAGAACATGTTCTTTTACAACCATTTTACTCTACAGGAATGTCGTTGCGAGTAATAGATTTATACCCTAGAACAGAGAGAGGACAGAGAAGACATATCCGGTTAGATCACGAGGATACTGGCGAAGGATGTTGGCTGAGAAAGGAGCGAAAAACCGGTCAAAGGATCCGGGTCGGTCAACGAGGTTAAATTCGCGGTCTCAAAAGAAAATTCACGAGATTTGCGATCTTAGGAGAAAGGACTGAGGGAAATTTTGCAGAGTGGAGAAAAGGGATGACTATAAGTAGATATGCGCATTTTCTGTATCTTAAATTCTGCTTGTTTTCTCATGCCATCCTTCAGAAAAGAATGTTGTCCCTTCTTAATACCAAATACCGAATTATGAAGATTGGCTAATTATATTCATAGAACCTATTGGTTTTCTTACACCCAGAAAACAGTTTCTTCGATTCAAAGAAACTTTATTTGAATCAAAGAAATCATAGTATTGATATACGGTCAAAGAAACATTTCTTTGATTCAAAGAAATTTTTTTTGAATGAAACAAACAGTTTCTTTAAATTAAAATAATTCAAAATAATTTTATTTGAATCAAAGAAACTTCGTTTGAATCAAACAAAATTATTTTAAAAGAAAGAAAGTTTTCTTTAATATAAGGAAATTTTAAATTTGAGTTATTAAAATAAAAGTTTTGATTTAAAACAAGGTTTTTTCTGAGTGTAATATAGAAAATCTCAGGTGTCTTGACACTTGAGTAGGAAAGTTTTATCAGTCCCCAGTTTTAAGATGATCAAGAAATGAAGGCAAACGACTGTAAAACAGCGAATTAATGGAATTAAAGAGTGATAAGATTTTAAAAATGAGGTGAGAAACTGAGTATGTATGAAGATGACATAGAAGACCTAAGCGAAGCTCATTAATCGAAGATCGATCGTCTCTTGAGAGGTGATTAACGTCATCTGGGGTCTCATGAGAGGGAACGAGAGTCGTCTTCGTCGGCGATGTCGTCACTGTTAATTCGACGAGACCCTGGCAACAGCTATCCGTCTTACGTGTCACGTAACTATGCACTGGCGTTGAGGTATTAGGGCGTAAGAAGACACGAGGCATAATTTCCTACTGGAGCCATAATGAATAAGAGCTGTGGTTGCATAGCTACGTCACGTGTCACAGAAACTTTGAATACTCGTCATCTTGCGACGTGTTCCATTCCACTCGGTACAAAGTACTAACGACCACGAAAACGACAACACCCTACGATTTCCAGAAGCGAGTACTTCCAAAAGTACAAAGGTCTCTTACCTTCTACTTTACAACTTTAGCTGAACTAATGCGCTTTTCACTTTAACTCTCTACAACACTCTCCTTTTACGAAATACGCTCCGTGTGACGCATATGTTCCAAAACTTTACAAAATCCTGTTAACAACGATAAACGAATGCAAATGTTGGAAATTATTTTTAATTTTTATTTCAAGTAGGGTGAATGTACGAATTACGTAAATTGGCGTGAATGAAACTAGTGAAGAAAGGTGAATGTGGACACGAAAATGTTATGTAAGCGATTCTCAGTATAGTCGGTATATATTACATTACCGTATCATCAAATCTGAGATAATATTCATACTTCAAGTATCAAGGATAATTCTCTGGACTAAATAATATCGGTTCGTTGAACCAAGCAAATAGTAGCTTCTTTCAAGGAAAATCAGTACGTTTATGTGATCCAATGAGAATTTATCTTCAGTGAAAAGACTATTTCAAATAATGTTTAAAGCTTGCATTTAAAGATTTAGATGTAATTCCTAAAAACAAAAGAGAAATAGGGAGACATTAATGGCTTGAAAGTATTAGCAAAGTGAGATTCCTCTTCCATTGGAAAGCAATCGTTTGCCGATTCTGCGCACATCTCAATAAATAAATATGTAAGAGCGTAAGCGAACGAATAATTCTGCCATGCTCAATGAGCCGAAATGGAGTCCCATTCCATTCAGTGTTCCCAACCTAGACAACAAGCAAGGGTGGTTGTACGTCTCGCTGTGTTCGAGTTATTTGTAGCACGTTACCGGGCTAGACTTTAGTTTACACGACCCCTAAGACGTCGTGTTTATTCGCTGCTTTTCAACAATACCGTAAACGACATCCGTTTCCGAAAACAGAGAAGTCTTTTGCGTAAAATATCGCCTTTAAAATTCCCATTCCTTTGTTGTAAGTCACTGCCTTCCTCCTTTCATGAAATAGAGATAGTGAGGACTCTGAGTTAGACACTCATAAGCAAAGCAAGAATTAATCAAAGTACAAACATTCAAATTATATAATATGTTGCTACCGTTAATCAAAAAGTATCTGTCACACTTTGTATTTGTTGAAGTTGCTTTGTTTGTTGTTCAGAATACTAATATAGTCAAAAGTGACTAACAATTAGTAGAATTTTTTACTAAAGGAAATTAATGACCGAATTTTCACTAATTAAGGTTTAGAGAGCGTACTTGAGTTCTGTGAGTCGATGGAAATTATGTTTAACTGTATACCACAGATTCTAGGGCCTAGACTCTAACGGAGCGTAACAAGTACAGTTATGAAGTTGCATAGAAACGCACTAGACAGTGGCAAAGAGAAACTATAGGGGTGGAAAACGACTAGTAGTTATGGTCGTGTCACCTATTCTGTGTGCATGTGACACTTCACACTTTGCATATTTAGGTGGCAACTTTATTTTGTTTGTATTCCTATCCTTATCTTTAATCCAATAGAAGATATACTTAAGATATTAAATAATTAAATCCGAAAGGCTGAGAATATTATCTTGACATCAGAACAATCGAGGGTTTTGGACAAAAATAAATTTTCCCCTATATCTAGTTAAGATTTATAATGAAGTGAATAAAGTAGAGGAATCGTAATCGAATATGAAGCCCCATGGAAATTAATTACAGAAGCAATTTAACTTGTTCTATTGTTCAACTTCGTCGAGTTTCACGTAGTGTGTATGCATTTATAATTTCACCCAATGGCAACTGCCGGAAGGTATGTAATATCCATTGGAAAAGTTTGCAAAGTTAATTTCCTGATCGCCTGTTGATTTCTTGTGAGTTGGTCTCATTGGAAAAAGGATCTTTTCCAACTTTACGGAAAATTCTGTCGTTTCGCTTATTACTGTACGCGGAGGTTTCAGATGTTTGAATCGTTCGTGCGACAAAAGCTTATTGATTCTCCAAATCATTCGCTATTTGTATTCCGTTTACGTCCAGGTTCTTTCTTAGTTCTCTGAAAATTTACTCGCGCGAAACAAACAGCAATTCAATGTAGAATAATAATTGATAGCGATTTCAAGGAGTCTCTTATTTCATAATAATACCTCTAGTAATTGAAATTTTTAATTTCTAACTTCATGTTGTTGGCTTTATTTATTACTGTACTTATTTTCAAGAAAGAATGCGAAGTAAGTGAAGGAAAAATCTTTGTAAATATGCGAGATATGTATAGAGAGGGAATCACTAAATTTTCTTTTTTTGTGCATTTAAAATGACATTAAAAATGTTCATTTGATTTTTTAAAGGTTTGCCTTTTGAGCGATCTTTGTCTCTGGAGCTTGACTTCCGTAAGTCGAGTGTTACGAGAGAAGCGTGCGGGCAAAGTCATCCGTCAAGATTTAGAACGACGTGAAACGAGATTGGCTACAAAAGGGGTGCGTTTATTCGTCTCTTATATCGACCAAAAACGATTTTTAGCACAAAATAACATGACTAAAATTATTAGATATGTAATAAATTGCATAATGAACTCAGTGCACTGTCCCTCTTGAATTCCCATTCGAAAAAATGTAAATCATGTCTCGAACATTTACATATACGAGAATTAATATGTATGAATACAAATCCATCCATTATGGTTGTACCATATTTTACTATTTCTATGATAGTAACGATCATATATGTAGCAGTTTTTTTTCCATGTGTATCGCTTGTTTTCATGATTTGTACGCAATTCAAATTTTTTTGTGGGCACGTATAATTTTCACATTACGCAAAAAGCCGACACATGTGTTATTTTGCGTGATCGGCGTTTGGGTACACACTCGAATTTAAATGAGTGAACCTGCTTAACGTGTCGTTTCATCACGCACGGCTATTTGCATAACTGCAGGTTTGCCACAGAATGGGAATCACCAGTGCTCTACAATCGCGTGTGCGCAAGCGACAAATGAGACACTGGTTTCTTTTACTCTCATGTCCGCAAATAATTAGTCAACTTGTCTATGGCTAAACGGGCTTCTTGTTGTGAATGAAATTACGACACTTTACACTTCTTAAATCGTTGCACGCTTACAGCTAATTACTTTCTACAGATATTCAAATGATTATTATATGATAATGATAATTACTTTATGACTTTAATAATACATGTATACATGTACCTAGCTTTATATGTATTGCCTTACTAATTTTCAACTTAATATTTCAGATAAATTAACAATTTAGTATGTTAAACGTTAAAATATGAAAATGATTTTTGCGAATTGTCCCAAAGTTTAAGTTTTGATGTCTCAACCATATATCACAAATTTTAAATATGCATGTCCCTGAAATTAATCTCATTTGTATCTTGTACTTGTATCTATTTGTATCTTTTTCGATTATGATCAATGTGATATTATTTATTAAAGATTAAATTTGCTGATTCTTTTTAATTAATTAGTTGGGCACTTCTTATTGGCTATTTTTGAAATAATTTCTGTAAACTTCGTTGATATAATAATAAAGACTTAGTTGAATTAAAAATGTACTTACCCCCGACGACAAGAATGTCAGCAAAGAAGATCCCGGCCCATAAAACGAGGAACGAGGCTGTTGTCATAGTTTCCCCTCCTAGCACTTAATCTGTTTGTTCTTGTGCACCGTATCCCTTGACACTGAAACTGGTAAAAAAAATCTACGCGTGCCGGAGACCAGATTCTGACTGGCCTGTCGTGACTGAGGCTGCAGGAGCAGCTCGGCACGCATGCGTTGCAACATCCACGTGCCAGCTTTCGCACCCCTTTGCTCATGAGATATACCCGCCATATCCTACCTCAACCCACAGGAGCTTCAACTATCAGCTGTTAGATTAATCAGAAAGTTTCTATTCCGACCATGGTTTGGCAATTACTGTGCTAACTCATTTAGATCTTCCATCGATTTGATTCAGTCTCTCGACGATCAATTTTAATGAGGAGCATTGTCAAGTACCAGAAATTAATTTAAGTACGTTTAATCTCACGGGATTTAAATTTAGTTTGCGCATTAATCTCGGCATTAATAAAAAATGGAATCATCAAATAAATTAAATTTTAACAACGCGAGATTATACTAATTCATTAAAGGTTCGTGGAATGTTTTAATCTGACAGAAAGGGTAAGGTCACAACAATAAAAATTTTGTTTGTTGATTTATTCTCCCTCATTTCGAAAACGTAGAACAATCAAAAACTTGGCAAGAGAATACATATGATAGCACCATGCGACCTTGATATTAATAAAAATATCAAACAGTCAGTCTATAAATAAACTAATTTATCTAACGCAGAAAATGATCAAAATAAAAGTTCCGTCCAAGCTGAGTTATATTAATGTCAACTTCGGTGACTGATAATAATACTGATATTCTTCACTTTGACCTTCATAATTTAGAGATTACTAATAGATAAAATAAATTACATGAACAAACGGCGTATTTATAAGATTTTAAAATATAAAATAATGTATAATATGTGTAATATATATAATTAGAGCCAATAAACTACCTCTTCTGAAAAAACTGTAGCTTAAGCTCAAGACCATGAATTTATCTGAGTTTTAATCTAACAGAGTGCTTGCTCTAGACCCATCACTATTTTCGTGCAGGGAAATAAAAATGTGGCGAAATGAGTGAATGAGAAAAAAGAAGTTTAATTACATCCGTTTATACATTTAAATTTTATCCACTTCTCGGACTTAATATTTCATTCCATCATTTCAGACTACATCATTGAAGAGAAGCCAAGAAGCAGAAGAAGCTGTGTCAATTAGAAGCTGAGTTTACTGGAACTATCTGAAAAAGATTTTTTAAACACTAAGGTAACGCCAACTCACCCAACCTGTGGGGTCCGCACGCGCCAGTAAACTGCACGATAATGAGACTAATAACTTGAGTTGGAAGCCTCTCACGTACTTCGTAATCACTGGCCTGGCTCGAGTACAAATGCTTCCGGGTGCTGTACCTTTAATGATAATATACACCGACCGCGTGCGAACACGACTCATCGGATTTCTAATTCTAATAAATATTGCACGGGAGCATTGTGCCCTCTTAGACTCATTCGTGAAGTGCCAGTAAATGTTGGCTATTTCATTGATCTTGATCTCATGGCACGTAAGAGAACGGGAAAAAATTGGCTATAAAACTCTCGACAAGGGGAATGACGCGAGCGACGGATTTTAGCGCCGCTCAAACGACGATAGTCGAACCGAACGGCCTACTTGACCTGCAAATATCAGTGTCCATGTCCATTGCCAAGATGTAATTTTTTTTTGACGAAACTTCGAAGATTTAGGTTAATGCTCTGTCATAAAAATCGGCTTTCTAGATGGTTATTATTATCAATAAATTTAATATCCTCCACACAGACAAAAATATGATTAAGTGTGATTTTTGTTGAGGAGATTAGCCTCGAAAGGTAAATTTTACACGAAACTCTGTATAGAATCGAGACTGTATTTTATTATACGAAATAATAATTGTTT
Source organism: Synergus umbraculus (assembly GCA_900474325.1). Classification (NCBI taxonomy): domain Eukaryota; kingdom Metazoa; phylum Arthropoda; class Insecta; order Hymenoptera; family Cynipidae; genus Synergus; species Synergus umbraculus. Next base: position 52,266 of record UCOK01017649.1, read on the forward strand.
TATAGAGGATGTAAAAAAACAGTATTTCAATCACTCACTCATTTGTGGCAATGAGTTTTTTTATGTTAACGTTTGAAACAAGTGTCATATATCAATGTAGGGGGAAGAATGATCTTGTAATAGACTTTATTGCAATTAATTCTGACTTCTCCATAAAATATAATTAATATTATATCAGACCAACATTATTACTCACATTATTGAAGTGGATCTTATAAGGACAAGCAGAAGATTTCTCGGGAGCAATATTTTCAACAGTGCAGAAGTAGGAGGAAAAGTAACGACTGGTAGATAAATCAAGCCTTACCGAGGAAATCTCTGTACAAACGATCGGTAGTTTCAGTGAGGCAGACCAATGTGCTCACATTCGGTCTTGTTCAATAATTTTTCTGATAAGTTAGAATAATCTATAACATCTGTCAGAAAGCAGGTTACAAAAATAGCACCGATCTAGAAACAATGTTTAATAATCCTTAAAAATAATTGAATTGTATATAGTATTAGTAAATGGATCTATTCTATGGAATCTTTCTTAATAAAAATGATTTTTAAATTCAACTTTTCAGAATACGGGTTTGTTGGAAATATCCGAAGGATTAAATTATCATGCAGCTAAAGCTAGTAGAGAGGCTAACAGTGTCGCAATTTCTCTGATATATGTATACTTGTGCATTCAGATTGACATATTTCAGCCTTGGCAACGCCACACAGCAATGTCAACTCATTTAGGATTGCTTGAATCACGTGTTTATTACTTGCACAGTTGGCAACACTTTAATCAAAGTTTGTATCATGTATCTCTTGCATAATTGTTATGATTCAATTTGTCGCTTATATCCCTTAATCATGTGTTAATTTTCAAGAGATATACATAAATAGATAAAGAGAGGCAACCCTTACCCTTAATTCCCAATAATCTACTATAAAACCCCTACTTTTTTGAATGTGCTAAATAGAAGAATAATTTTCATTTACCATTTTAATAGGTTTTTCTCGTGCGTAAAAATACGGTTTTATTTTATAAAGGAGCTTTTCATTTCCTCCTTGGAATGCAAAGCGTAGTAAAGAGAACGCAGGGTGTCTTCAAGTTTTAAGCCAATAACGAGCTAGCGGAAGAAATTAAAGCACTTGCGCCGGAGTCAGTTGATATCTAGCGAAACAAGTAGGTAATGAATTATTGAAATCGCTTCCAAGATTAGTTTTCAGCTATCTTTAAAAAATAGACATTAAAATACACGTATACAGAATTCTGAAAGTGAGTATTTAATTTAGTTAATTCAATTCTCTGTTTGCTGCAGTATTCAGATAATCTTCGATAATAATCAATGTTGTTATTGTTATTATTGATATGTGTTTCACATTAACACAGCTAGCATTAACGGAATTTAAGGGGCAATAATATTCATTCAACGTACATATTTTACATGAATATAAACAGATTTCTGAATCTCTGCACAATCTTATCACATGCTTGAAACTCATGACAAGGGAAAGACAAAGTAAGCATCTGTGAATGGGTTGAAAAGCCTCCATTTTCCTCAAATTACACGCGTAATGATTTTGCCATCAGGGCAGCCACAAGCTCAGAGCTTTCGTCACATTATCTGCCTTCTCACCTTTTGAATTAATGTTACTTTTCCATTGTCCTCGTTCGTTGTCTCTTTACATATCACGCAACAATAGTAAAAACATTTCAAAATAATTTAACAAGAGTTTGTTCATGAAAGTAACTTTTGATTGAATGAAAAATTCACTAATATTCTCAGCTATAAGTATTATACTACTGATTCAGATTAAGAGAGTCCGCCATTCCAGTAAGTTTTCATTAGATCCCAACGAGGGAAAAGTAATGAACACAAATATTTCAAAAACAAATTCTAGAATTCTGATGACCAAAGTGGTAAGTGACGCATGCACGTTTTCACGTGACGTATTGTCGTGTCGCTTTTCCGGCTCTCTGAAAATGCATCCTGGCAGTTGGCAAACATAGGGAATGAAATTTCATTTTTCTGACGCACGAAACAAATATATGAAACTCGCATCATTCTCTGTTCCATCGGCACGTATCTAACCATCAATAGACTTCGTCTGCCCTGATAAAATGTAAAATAAACTTTCCGCTGTGATAAAAAAATAAATAAATAAAACAGCAACACATTTGGCTTCTGCTAGAAGTAATATTTGATTTTATCCTGTTAATTATCAGTATTTTGAAATCCAATCGTACTTCAGATTGAAAAATGTTGAGGTAGCCTTAATCCTGAAATGTTGACAGAAAAATAAAATCTTTAAAATACATATATATTTTCTTATCTTGGGTATATCGGACGAATACAGCTTACAATCATCCTCTATCATCTCAGTTGGCTCTCCTACTCTCGATTGTAGTACTGTTGGTCCTTTCCAATGCCCAACTAAAGTGAACCGGTGGATCCCGACAGTATTTCAGTGAAGTATCTTAGAAGTAAAATGAAATGTAGAGGGCCAGAGGCGTGACTCGAACTCGTACGAGTCGAGCCAGATGTTACAATATTTACTGCGAACTGGAACTCTGATATCGCAGTCCATTCGAGCACGATACCACTTAATAACCTAAACGTCCCTCGACTAATGGTATACAATAAAAAATGTGTATCAACAACAAATTTTATAAAACTCCAAGTTGTGTTGGGCTAACTTTTAGGGCAAGGAGACCAAATTAATGTGGATTATGTCTCAGATACCAAGAAAAAGCGAGAAAGAAATTTGATTTTAATAATTTTAATTTAAAAAACCTTTCTGTTTAAAGGAACTTGACATTCTATTCATTACTATCGAACAAATAAAGGACAGGCTGTCTTCCTTCTCGGTTGAAAGGTTCACACGCAAATTTACCTCTTACTTCCACGTAGTTTGTTCTAACGTTCTAATTACTCTCGGGAGTACGTGAAAGTCTATTAGGCGGGTAATTAGATAATTCTCTCTCAAACCAGCGAGCCTTAAGGATCTTGAAGGTAGTTACTAGAAAATTTGATGTTGCATAGACTCCTTGAAATACCGGTAAACATGTAAAATGGAACACCAATGCAATATTCTCGCAGACACCCCTTGTGGAAAACTGTCGTGGCACTTTACTGGTTCTGTCTAGTTCGTCTTGAGGCTTTATTTAAAAGATATCCATTTCTGTTAATGCTTCAGGGTTATGCGTCTAATTGTACAGCTTTTCCCTAATTCTCCTTAATTGAATAATTATGCTCCTGCAAGGAGCTTAATTTTGCATGTACTGAAGAGGTATTTCGTAACTGATTGAGTCCTAAATTTAAGTCGATTTAGTTTCATCATATCACGGCAAGGAATATCAAAATGTTGTAAGCATCCAGTAAATTCTAATCAAGTTACTCGTTTTTATCGTTTCTTTAATTGATGAGGATGAGATTTCCATTTTACAATATAGGAAATAGCTTTTTAAGTGACTGCTCTACATTTCATTGTTGATAATGATAAGGGTTAATGTTCGTTAAAAGTTGACTATGATCATCCGTTTAACCGATCGGATTTCGGAATGTCCGCGGCTCGATCGGATTACGTACTCGGTCGACTAATTTCCGGAGCGTGTTTGCCAGATTACCCTCCTTTCGACCCTAATATCCGTAATCTCCTGTCGCCTCCTATCGCGAAACAGCGGATACGAAATTCCATATTCGTTTCACTTCTACCTTATTCAATAATAAAATATTGAAAACTTCTCAAATATGAAGAATCATCTACATATTCAGAAAAAGAGTCGAAGATTTTTTAAATTTCAAGCCAATATTTAATGTAATTCAAATGAAGAGTTCTATGAAATTATAATTCATGAGTATGTATGCATAAATATACTTATTATATGAGAAAGTATTGATTCGAAGCGAAATAGAGCTGAATAATATTGAACTGCATAGAATCACAGTGGAATCACTCTAAATCTCACGGTATCAAAACATTGCAAACAAATGACAACTCCATTATGAAACAATTGAAAATTTTCATTGTACAACATCCTAATGCGCTTTTCAGGCTCAGATTGGTACTCAGGGATTTAATGTGATGGGCTAGGATAGAAATAGATTATGGTACATAAACTTCCCTTTGTATTGTTCGGGCAAAACAGGATAGTCTTGTTGAATTAAATTTCACACCATCAATGAAAATGAAATAAACTGACAAAAAAAAATATTATCGGTTGGAACTTCTCCCCTTTTATCCATCATCAAAGTGTACATAAAAATCAATAAATGATCGAACAACATTCAATGGACAACATTGTCACGAGAATATTTGTTACATCAAGGTAACTGAAACTGGCTGAAGCGAATCCCTTTTTCCACGTCCAGAAAATTTAGGTATTCTCGTAGTATTCTCGTAGCAGGCTCCGAACTCCAAGCCGGTTTAGAGTCCTTGCGCCCGTATCTGATTTCAATGTGGTTCGGTTACGTGCTTCAAATCAAAAACACGAACGTTATTTCAGCACGTGGTCCCCACTTTTCTCTCTTTCGTTTGCCTCCCCCTTTAACTCGTTTTCCTATCGGTCGTGTATCTTTCTTCCTCTCCACCTCATATAGGCTTCCACCCATCGCCCTCTCTTTCCACCATTTGGTATCCTCCTTTCGTGCACCCCGAGCTCTGACATCGCACTCACCCACACAAATGTCACCTTATAAACTTTTATTTTCGAGAACAGTATCCGCCAAGCGACGAAAGGTTTCAAGGGAAGGAGCGTATGTTCTGTCAAGCTGTCGCTGAGAGGGAGCAAGCCTGCCAACTTATGGGACACGTACAATGCCAGCCAAGAATATTGCTGCCCCCATCTCTTCGCGATGTCTACCTCTTTTCTACCTCTGACCACCCTCAACCACCACCCTCCACCTCATGCTATCGCCCCTCTTTTCTGGCCTGCGACCTTCTGCAGAGACTATTCTGTCAGATATTGAAATGTATTAAACAAAGGAGACATAAGATGTTCAATAGGGTGGATCCTCGTAATATCTAGGAGATCAGAATCTGAACATTTTATACATCTCTGAGATAGTATCTTCTTACTCGTCGAGTTTCCAACGCTAAGCCGGATCTCTGGATCTCCAGTCTCCCAATTAAGCAAAGCCCCCGGTAAATACATAGGAAGGGAGGATATTTTTTCCAGTATTCCAGTACTGACATCACGCTCTCTTTAAATCTGAGCTTTCTAAATTTTACTAACGCCGAAATATTTGTATTAATTTGACTACAAATAGATTTATTTCTTATATTTTCTTGTGCAGTACAAAAGTTAACAAATAATTATAATTCAAACTCTCATATCGGAGTTTTAAATAAATAGTAATATAGGTAATCTATATATTACTTGATAATTTTCAAGACTTAATAATAAAATAGATAGTTTGGTTAATCTATTTAAGGAGAAATGAAGTTACTAATAGCCAGGGCGCCAAATTGTTAATCGATGTAATAATACGCGATATATTCTACAATATCTCACAATCTAATATCAATCTATGATAGTGTTATGTCAAATAAATCAAGTTGACACTCTCATAAAGAATTAATGCTTAATTACTTTATTTCAGTTAACGCTTACATCATTAAGAGCTGACTAAAAATGTTTCAACCTCGTATCCCTTAATTCTTGTCGTCTTTCATTTTTTACACATATCAGTATCAAGCATCTCTTACATTTTTTATTATAAAATTTCCACTCAAAACAGTATACATAGAATTGGTATTTTAAGGGGATGAAGAAACCTGATAGTCGTGAATGGTGCTGCCATCCGTTATGGAAGAGGGTGAGAGCTTGCAAGTTTGTCGGAAACGCTTTTACCATGGAACGATCAACTTGGCTTTCATAAAGCACTGCTGTCGGTACAAAAAGGTTTTAAGTACCTTCTATCAAATTGTAGAACTCTTCCAAGGTTGCAGGGCCCTTGTTCACCAACCTTATAACATCGACCATCTGGCCAGTAGATAAGACCCCTCTTGCAGTATCTCCGCAATAACTGTATGTACTCGACTTGGTCGGGAAAGTAAACGTTTTCAATATCAATTTCTTCCTCTTGACATGAACCAAAATCGATATAAAAGCACAGAACAAATAAAAGAGACAAACTGAATATAAAACGCATTTTTTATTTCAATTTTAGATCTTTAAGTAGATTTTTCAGTAGCTTTGTATCCACCTGAAACATAGTAAGGTTTTCATGATTAAAAGATTAATTAACAATAAATGCATTACTTTATTTAATTATTTGTTACTTTATTTATATTTATATTGTAGAACATAGTGAAAAAAATCATTTTAGTCAACTCACTAATTATATATTATTTTAATTATAGTGATACAATAATATAGTAAGAATATATCAAAGTTCACTTTGGTCGAATCGTTATAATAGAATCTTCCTCTGACATAAAGAGGGCTATAATTGGTTGGTTTCGGATTCCTCCTTATTTCAATCGAATCGTTAATTCTGGATATCTTAAGTAAATTGAATAATAGGAAAAGAGATCAGAAACGAGGTCCATCCAACGACTCATGATAGAATAATTCAGAGCGATGAATAGTATTGAACACGTGCTTGGTGAGTTTTTATGAGAATTTTATTTCGTCGCAATCCAAGTCTAGATAATTTCAAGGGGAAACAATTCACGTCTCGATGAGCCCACGCAGCATCGATACATTATCATCTACCGTATTCCCCTTCTTCTTGTGGAATGGGAAAATACCCCAGGGCCTTAGTGAGAACACCATCCTCCATGGTCGAAGAAAAAAGTTGTAAATGAAAATGCTCCATCGATCTGCAACCTCCTAGCACTATGAACAATGTAACTTTGCAACCTTCTGGGGAATAAAAAGTGCACTTTCCTAGACTTGACTGTTTCTCTTTTCGCAATGCGAATTAAAACAAAAGAAAAAGAAATAAAAGCGAAAATACTATCTCTTCCGATAGTAAAAACATTTTGTAATTATATATGAAGGTATAAATGAAATTGAAGAAAAACTTCAGTTTCTTTGCTTCAAAGTTAAAAGAAATGAAATAGTAATGTTAAACAGTAAGAAAAATAAAAAAAAAAGTTACTTTCAAGTTGAAAAATCGCGTGAGAAATGAAGGATATTTTCCTAGTCATGAAATCTTGAAGGCGCGATGTGGCGTGTCACCGGGGTTTGTAAATGCTTGTGAATTATAGCCATTACCCTCTAAGCCTGGCATTTTATGGATGAAGCCCCTGCAGGCAAGCGATTCATTGGAGAGTATTTTTTCAAGCTGTATATAAGGGCTGTATACAGTAATATATTTTAAATGCAGAATGGGTTAAAACAATTTATCGCTCGACCTTTTTAGAATGTACGAGACACTGTAATTTTTAAAAAGCACCAGCTGCCCTCGGTAAAACGCAATCGTAGAAATGAAATAGTGGTCTCTCTTGTTCCAACCATATCCATGACTGAACTGGCATGACCGCAACTTGTATAACATTCACACTGTTCTTAGTTCATTGAATTTCACATAATGATATAGTATTTTTATAATAATTTTGTAACAATGTTAATAATAATTATAGCATACAAAGCACTTCCATTTTTCCAGACATTTGATCCTTCTATCAATATTATGAGATTAGAACGACAAATGAAAGAACTTTTTGTCCTTTCAGCGATTTTTTTGTTCAGTTTCGATGTCGATACGCACTTTGTGAAGAAGATTTTACTTGGAGTCTATCGATCATTCGGGTAATTGGAAAGGTTAGCTATATATGACGTTATCAGGATTCAAAGGAAATACGAGCATATATTCTACATGGGAGATGATTTTTCGAACACTGTGACACATGAAAGACACGACAAATTGAAGGCTATCAGCAAAAAAACTTGTGCATAAAAAGGAAAAAACTATTTCTGCTGAATCACTTAACAATTATTTAACAAAAAAATGAGCGAATCTGTAAAGTATTAAATAAATCTTTCCATTGTAGAGCATATGTATAAATCGTCTATTGATTGAAAAATACTCTTTAACAATTGGATCACCGTTATTGCAGGAACTTGAATATAATGCAAGTTTCATAAAGAGAAAAATATGATTCCATATGCACAGCCTCAGGTAAATGATGCACGTTTTTACATAGATTAATCAACGGAATGGATGTTAATTAACTGAGTGAGAACTTTAGCATACAAAAATAGAGAAACGGCTATTATAAAACGAGACTAATTATAAAAGTATATAATAGAGTTTTACAGAATAGGTGAAATCAAACATCGTACCGCATGTAGTATGTCAAAGGATAAACAATAAAAATATGAATTTCTGAAATTTTTGAATTAGAGAGTTTTATCAAAAGACTATTGTTTATTTTTAGGGCACTGAAATATCAGAGGTCATTGATAAAAGTATAAAAGTTTTTATAATTGACCGTGGCTACTGTTAATATTGTCGTAAATTATAGATTGCGCGTAAGAGCATGTAACTACACTGCTTTTACGTATGGAAGATGTGAAGGGTCGGAACCGCAAATGCAAATAATTTTGCATAATTTAGAATCAACTTACTCGCTGTCAACCGTCGACTCGAGCTTTGAACCAGATTAACGATTATTTTACACTTGCGTGGCACTGCAACCTGCAATTGCGAACAGACAAATTACACTTTTAGAACACTAAACTGCGGCACTAATTTCATTTTATAATGAAAGATGAAATTCAACAGCAAATCACGTATGAATCCAAGATCTTGAACGAATCCTGATCCTATAGTGCGCCTTGAAACATAATCTATGGTCATGGACACACAAAGAACAGCAAACTGGAAAGAGAAGGTACCATGGAGGGGCAAAATAAACATGCTTTCACATATATTAAGTTTCAGAATTGTTTCTTGTCTGGGAAAAAAGAATGATGAATGAAACATATTACAAAATACTTGAGTTCTTCGAAATTGAGTTTGAATAATAAAAAATATGATATATCCCACAATAACAACGTGAGTCTCATCATAAAAAGTAAACACAATCAATATATTACTCTTTTATCATAATTTACATGAAATTCAATTTCAAACCTGTCACTCTAACAGCATATCACTCTCAACATATTTTTCCAAATTTTTCATTCGCTACTATCTTTAATCTGATCCCACAATATCCAAAACTTGCAATTTTTTAAAAATAGAAAATAAAACAGTGAAATAAAAGTGTAAAAAATAAAATCAAAATAATTGTCTCTAATGTAAAGCAAATTCCCTGCTAGAATATTGTTAGAATAATATTAGCGAACAATGCTAGAATTAGAGATTGTTTGACAGTGTATTTGCTATTTTCTTTGTATTCCATATTCTGTTTCTGCTTTATTATTTTGCCCTGTGGACTTCAATTTCCATTTTGAACGGAATTAACTGAATTATTGTTTAAACTGATTAAATATGTACAATAGAATACTTCTGCTGCTGATTTCATCTACAAATAATAATATTAATAATATCTCGAAATTTGCAGCAGAGAAAATGTGTAATAAAGTATATTTAAAAGTAAAGTATCCATTCGTCCAGCTTTTCCGATGAATTGCAAATTTACCTTTTACTTCCACGTAGTTTAATAGTTCATTTTTATTTTTAATATTTATTTTACTTTCACGATTTACTTGAATACGTTTAACGAGTCTTTTTTTTCACTGTCACTGATTTTTATTAAATTTTATAACCATTTAAACCTAATGCAAAATACATATCATGTACAATCACTTGATTCTAGTCTCACTCTTGATTCTAGACTGAAATACATAAACTCTTTAACGTCCTATATTAGATAAATGTTAGCTTAGTAAATATCTACCGACGCTAATGAAGATTAGGTAGGAGTTCTCACGTCACGCAATTTCTGAATAGGAAGGGGGTTCCCAGGGACAATGAGACTCAATCTTTTTTACTCTCATTGATGACAAATATCGAGAATTGTAAAAGACGATTACCGCAGCGTTCTCAGTTTTTTCAAATATTTATAGAGAACATGAGCATATTGAAGTTTTTATAATAACAAATACGTTTATGGAAAAAAACCATCCGAGACTCATATTTCATAGAAATTTAAAACCAATACTGACAGCTAGTTAATTTTACAGGAATATAGGAGTTTTAACTTACTATTTGTTGAGTCACAAACTGGTCTCAAATCGAGTATGTTTTTTGCTTTTTATACGATTCACGGATACTGAATGTACTATCTCATTTTACATATCTTTTAGGGAAATTTCCGGTCATTATCTTTTCCGCAGTTTTTATATTCTACCTCGTCTATAATGTAATTTTTAACTTATACATATTTTATTTTTATATTTAAGTTCCTATCGTTAACGTTAATTGGAAGACCGCGCTTCGTTAATTATCTGGCATTACACAGCTGCAGAGAAATTCTAACTCGCTAATCAAACTGTCCAAAGAGATATATTACCGAGAAATTTACTTAGGCCATTTTATTTGTCAGAATAATTTTGCATTGGATTATGCATCTCAGAAATTAAATATTGTGTTGTTTTCATTTAAATTTAAAATTGAATTCAAAGTCAATTCTTTCATAAATAAAACAGAGAAATAGTTGCATTTAACAAGAATAGATGTTAAAGGATTTAAAGCATTTTCGTAAATAAAATTGGAAATATTTCGAAGCTGAAAATAGTGAAGGTTAAAACTTTTGGAATTTAATTTAGAAATTTTCAACACACTTTTGCTTAAAATTATAAAGCTATCGATGGCCTTCTGTTTTAAAACAAAAATTCAAGTAACAAAAAGCAAATTCTGAAAAAGGTCTGATTTGTATGTTATTTAAATTTCGAACGATTCAGTTAACTTCCAGTCACGTTTATTCACGATGGCTTCGAGTTACCTTCATCTCTGAAAAGTAAAATATTTTCGCGTCGTAAAATAGACTCGTGTAAGGATCCGAAACTTCGGTGAGCGTATTCTCTCCTAACTTATTTTTCCGAGAACAAAATTATTCATTTTTCTCTGTTCTTTCCTAGTTCCTGAATATTTTCCAGGTTTTTCTGAAAATACAGAGAATCAGAGATATATTTTCTTTCTCACAATTAAAATATGTATACAGATTTTTCAATCGCCATCATATATTTCTGATTTTGCAAAACTAGCTTCCTTCTTTGAAAAACAAAAATATTCTTATACTTCACATATTTCAATGAAAGAAATCGATTTAAGAATAACATCCACTTGGGATGCTCCGCAAAATTACTTCACTCAGAACCAGTCTTCCCAAAGAGCTGGCGTAATGTATTTATTTGCTCGCCAACCACAAGGGCAATGGTAATCAATCACGAATCTATACATGATTCATACGAAAAGATACGTTTACCTTCGAAAAAAAGATCTTAATGCCAGTAAAATAGCACTAGCTATATATATTCTTCAGACATATTATGTTTACTTAAACAGTAATCTTTAAAAATGAGATGAATTAATCAGTCATACGATTTCGCATTTCTACTGTGGTATTTCTTACAATTAGTCGGTATTTCAGTTAATTTTCTACTTGAAGAATTCAAAAATTCACAATATAAAATCAGTAGATATTTTATTTCAACAATTTTTAAATATTTATTGTCATGTCTTTTAGCGTTTCTTGTAAGAAATATTATGGAATACTTTTTTGATTTCATTTAAACCTGAAACAAAGATAGCATCTGTTTCATTTTCTTAAATACATATAAGTAAAAAGTTTTCTCTGGAAAGAAAGTAGAATAATAAAATCAAATCAGTGACTACATCAAAGCAGCCACACAGGCCGCGAAATAAAGTGTTTAATACTTTTCTTGAACTCTTCCTTCAGACTCGTACAATTTGGATCAGGGTTACTTAAGTGATTTAAGAAACCTTTATCCTCTGACACCTTGGTCGAGGATCTAGTTCGGGTAACACCCTTCCGTATTAACCCAATTCACTGCAAGCTTGTTTCTTAACCCTCTTCTCACCCATTAAACACTGCACTAACAACTACATAAGCCCGTCTTTAGTAACTTTTCCATGTTGAGTTGAGCCTTAACGATATGTTAGAAGTAAAAAGAAAAGAATACGAATCAAAAATTGTAATCGTGTAGTCAATCCAAGGGTTTGGATTCCAATTAGTGTTATTCAATTAAATGAAAATCGTATCTGAGTTTGCCTCTTTGCTCTTTCTACCTGAATTATTGAGAGTTTCACTAATTAATAGTAGCCTTATATTTGACTACGTTTAATTAATCATTAGTAAGTCACCTGTTACCAAAGTGAATTAGATATTACTCTCATAAGCGGCATAATTTACTATACTCTACACCAAAAAGTGACAGAGCATAAGATGTAAGAGAGAATATGAAAATAGTTTGAAGAGCGGGCTATTCACTTTTATTAAAATTGAATCTCTTAAAAAATGTATTCTTCTGCTTGAAAGATAAATCAAGCTTCCTAGTGAAGAATATTCATTGAGGTGGCAGGGAACAGACTTGTGGGCGGATTTTGCGTAAAAGGATAGAGTAGTGTCAGGGTTTAGCCCTTTATTGATTGAACGGCTCTTGGTTTTAAACTCAGAATAGAGAGCAGCGTTGGGGTAATAAACTTCTTGTAAGACTTAAGCTCGGTCTTACTGCTAGCTTGAAGCTCGAGCAGTAGACTGAAGAGGAGCACCATTCGGTGGTGGTCTGGTCCTGTTTAGAAATTTAATGCGGTTGGTCTATGCTCAGGGAAGCTTTCGAAGTAGTTTGCTATATCGTAAATCACATCCATGCATACCCTCCGCGTGAAGTGTAATGCATTCATCCCCTTCTCCACCAACCCCGTCGCCAAAGAGCCGGGAATATATTTACAGAATTCGTGCATGGTTATGTGCGCCAGATGATTTATGGATATCGAATATGTTTATCTCATCTTTCAACCCTTTTACTGATTCTTCATTTCCACATTCTGCCCTCACGTTACATCAGCTACTCTCATAAAACAAAGTGCATCATTCGGATTCCATATCTATCAATTAATTTATTTGCATATTGTGGGAAGTTTGAAAGAAATGATGAGAAAATATTACCTTTTATGTAAAATAAAATATCGAGAATAATTACTATGTATATACTTAAATTTTGAATCTGCAAAGCTTTAAGAATTAAAAGCTTTAAATCATTTGCGCGTTCTCTTTCAAATGAGCAAGTATTTAGAAAAAGGAACGACGCCTGTAGAAATTACTGAAGTTTATACTTTAAACTTTCACTCATGTATGCAAACTAATGCAAACCGGAGGCTTGTGCAAGGAACTGCAAGCACTCACTTGGGAATCAGTGCTTCATTCACCATCTCTCTACTCCCTTGTGTTTTCCCCCTACATATATATATGTACATTGTAGATATATCTAGTACGTGTCCTAATTTTCAGATGACACAGCAGATTTACAAGATTGCCCTTTCCTGTGCACTCTTTCGTTCACTTTAAACATTTATGCAGTATCACCATTTATATCAAATTTACCCCTTTTATGCAAAACATAAATTTTTAGATATCCTATATCATAACGAGAGACACGAAAGCAAGTAGTGTAGAGAAAAGAAGCTAACGAATCTCGTTTTTATCAAACACGTTTATACTAGCGTTGATGACAAAAAAATCCTTAGCGTTGCTGAATCTCGACTAGTAAAAATCTTTCTTTTTAACTTATACATTTATACATTTATATTTCTTGACAGAAAAATGCAAAGTAATTACCAATTAGGGGAATTGCATAAAATACGTGGCCAATTTTCCGGCAATTTTTACTCTTTCCCCCTTTTCATGTAGTACGTTTTTCCAATTTGTAAATTTGTAGATTTATCTTTGTTTTTATTAATTGCATGTGATAATTTACCATAAGAGCAATTTAGTTTTCCCAACTTTTGCGTTCGCAATAATACGTAAATATTTTTCAGTAAAACTAAGCTATTTACCACCGTCTATATGAAACGGAGGCAAATGGCCTAGTTTTACTGAAAAATATTTGTTATTTCGAACGTAAAGTTGGGAAAACTAAATTGCTCTTATGGTAAAATATCACGTGCCCTTAAAGGTCAACCATTATTATGTAATCTTTCTCATTTTAATTGAAGTAATTTTCAAAAATTTCGTTTCTTATTTTTATTTGCATTTTTAAACTCTGAAATGATTTAAAATTGACACAAAATGCAGAAAATTGCTGTTTAAGCATCACGTATTCCTTTAAAAGTGTTAAAGTGATGTCGCCTCCGTAGGGTCCAGTTGGCGACTTTACGTGCATATCCTTCAGCCGTCTCTGTAAATGCTCTGAAACTTTGATCCCTCGAGGTAACACGAACGGTCTCTTTCAATGCTACACTGCATTGAGAAAAAGTACCAGAAAAGTTTCTTTTTTGATTTTGAACACATTAATCAATTACGTTGAATACAAATATTAAATAATAAGAAAAATTTTAGTACTACTTAATAATTTGTAGGTCAAAGGTTTTGTGTTTAACTTTGTAGAGATGGCTGATGTGATTCTGAGTTGGAAATTTACTGTAGGTATTCAAAATCAGCTTAGTGCTAACAAGTGAAGTTAACTGGAGATATTATAATGACCATTTAGCTACCAACGCTTTAATCGCTTTAATCAAAGAACGTTCTCGTGGTCTAACTTTCATGTTAACCTTACCAAAATTTTAGTGGTCCACTTTGATACCACTAAAATGAGAATTTTATTCTATTTTATTCTCTTTTATTCTGTTTTACTCTAATTTACATTCAAGTACTTGAAGTTATTGTAATTAACAGTGAACTTTCCATTGAATTACGACATCCTTTTCAACGTGATTGTACAACTCTCTAACTCTGTAAATTTCGGGATGAATTAGGCTAATGAGTTGAAGTTTAGTAAGATGTTTTTAGACATGTGAAGTAGGGTTGATTAGAATGCAAAACAGGTCAATTTTCCTTAGTGTGAGTGTGGGCGGAATTACACATAATATTCAATTGGACCGCCGAGAGAGGTAACCAAACGTATCGATTTCCTACCTTAAAGTGTACCGGGAATGAATCAGCAAGTAATTTCCTTCTCGATAGAAAAGTTCAATTTCAGCACATATCTTCAGTAATAAATCATAGAACTATATTTCTTGGAAAACTCAATTTATTTCACATAATCTACAAAGCATATTTACTCTTTTCATATTATATAAAAATAAATGCAAAAATTAAATGTAGTTTAAAAAGGAAATTACTATTTCAGATCTAAAAATTGAAGCAATTTTTAAAACGGATTGCAGAGATGTAAAGGAGTGACAAATAATGGAGATCGTTAAAGCATATAATCTCTTATAGTAAAACATCATTGTGGTCGTCACATGTTGTACAGACAATTTACCCACAAGATCTACCTCGGGTCAACTCCGAAGGTTTACCAAACGATCAGTCTCATGCCTAATCCTCCAGGGTCTAGACCCTTAAGGTCTGATTCACGCCTCTTCGTCCTCCCTGTATAATCGAGCGAAATGGCCCGTTTGCCCTCTAAATAAGAAAAAACGACCTTTTATTGTACCAACGAGATCAGTAGTACAGCACTGATCATATAAAATAAATGATAAAACAACTTAGACATTCCTTTACATTATATACTATTATTATAAGAAAACCCTTGATTCTTCTAAATAATCGTTAAGTTAAGACATTAAATATACTGTACGATTCACAGTTTGTGCAACAATCGTAGACCTATATTAGACTATCATATCTATCCTTATTCGATCGAGGACCTGTCTTTTAGTGCTGTAAAAGGAACAATTTCAAGCACCAAAGAGTCTGCCACATCGTTTCA